>APFE030882799.1:0-12733 GCA_000404065.3 Pinus taeda
GTGTTTAGTCACAATTGTAATTAGAAAATGCATGTGTGTTAAAGGGAGGTGGGAAACACGACTGCCTGAAAAATAAAATTAACTAATAAAAATATTGAACTGAATAAAATTTGAGTCTAGCCTAAACTTTGTTTCCCTCATAATGATGTTGCACCTTGATTATACAAAGACAGCTTTCTATCATTGAAATTTTGTTTCAACTTGAGTACCTAGTTATTTTTACTATGAAAAACCCATGAAATAAATGAAATGAAATTATTATCAAAGACATAATAGAATTTAAAATCACAAGGACCTCCAAGTGTGTATACAATCCTATGCTATGTGAAATTTGTTACAAATATTACACATCTTTCAAAGACTATTAGTTCCATTGAGTCATTATAATGATTTTAAGGCTCATTTGTTACATAGATTCATTTTAAATTTTGATACAAATTATTTATTTATTTATTTTAGGTGTAAAACCTATTATAATTTAATGTCAAATTAATGCTAAGCATAATTATTATTTTCTATTATATATTAATATTACCTAGCTCATTACTTTTATTTAAGAAAAACCACATCTCTTTAAAGAACCCATTGTGGTCCATACATTGTAGATTTTTACTTATGCTAAAGGCCTCTAGGTCTTGGAAGTTAGCATGCTTATTATGTGTGAGAAAAACTAGCTATTAGTGCATCAAAAGTAATTTTAGGTCTTAATTCACGACCAAAAGATAGTTTCAATTGAAATTATTTACAAATTGAGTAGGCCTAATGCCTAAGAGCTTGTACTATTTCCTTCTCAGAGGTCATATGTTCAAATTCAAAGGGGTTAGAGTATGTACACTTTCAATAAACTTTAGTCATCAAATTGTTGGGTGAAAATAGGTGCCTTATCTAACAAACAAGTGGGTCTTATATACAAGTTTGGTGTCTAACTTACCATAACCTTAAAATTAGATTATCAATATTATTAATATGTTAATTAATAAAATTAGTATAAAAGAAATAATGATATCATTTATTATATGAAGATTTTTTTAATTTTTTAATATATAATTTTTTAAGCTCTTACACAGAGAAAATGTAAAACACTATTTTCAAAAATTTAATAAATAAAATATATGTGATTTTATAATTCCTTTGCAATATTCACATAAATGCACTTTAGAATTGGTATTAATATCCCTTTAAATGCATTTAATAATAACATAAATGCGCTTTATTTTGTATTATCTCTCACATACAATAACAAATGCACTCTAATTTCTTATGTTTTTAAAAGTAGAAAAACTATGAATATCAATAATTTTCTCATCCTTAAATATCATTTACATAATTTGAAAAATATTGAAAATAAATTTTCAAAAACCAAATGTAAAATTTTAATCAAAACCATTTGGAAAATGTTTTAAAATGTCTAAGTTCATGGCCATTGTTTTGGGTATGAATTGAACATGACGTCCAAAACCTTGACCAAAATCCCATGTTTCTAAGGTTTTTTTATTAATTTATCTAAGTTATCCCACTATCTTAATTACATGCTTGCAAAAGGGTTTAGGCTAAGGGATGATTAATAGAAAAATTTTACAGCTCAACATCATCAACTTGTTTCACCTACGAGTGTGTATTTTCTTGATCAACTTCAACTGATCAGAGAAAAACGTGAGCTCCACAATAGGAAAATTGCATGAATCCCAAATTGGATTGACTTTCATGGCCATAGCTACTGTGATCCAAATCTACAACTAAGGTTCTAAGGCTTCCATGCATGAAAAATATGAGGTGGTATTCCAACTTGTTCAACGAAATCGGCAATAATACTATACATATTTATAATATTGAAATCCTTAAAAATTACCCTGCTTGAAAAACATTGTCTCTACTACACTCGTCCACTTCGTTTCATTTTGACATTTTTATTTGCATCTTGGTTCAATTCTATTATTGGAGTTATTCTTTTTCATGAAACAATTGTTCGAATAGTTAATTCTAACAACCATAAAACATGTATTGGGTCAGCTAGGCTCAATATGTTTACTTTTACAAACTCCAAATAAATTTAAAATGCAAATCATTTCACCTTCACCAAGGATTTTCCATGGAATTTTTAACATATTTGATTTTTTAAATGCCACGTCGATCATATACTGAAACCTCTCCCATGTGTGTTGCCTTTGGATATCTCGAAAACCACTGGATTGCAAATAATCCCATCACTAAACTTGAATACTTGTCGTTCATATTAAAATATTCCATGGGATTGTAATTATAATCCCATCGGCCCCTAAGTTTGAATTTATACAATTGTATTTTGTCCCAGTGGATCAATATACATCATTGGATTAATCTAGAACTAACGTGGATCGACTTTAAATAGTGGTATAAATTGGCTCCATCGCTTCTCTTTTTCTCTTGTGCTAACTCATTGCTTTTTCTGAATCATGCATTCCACTTCTCCTCTAGAGTGCTCAATTTTTAGGACGAGAAACAATCTACATATATGTAGGTGTAACATTGTGCATATGTTACTTATAATGTGGCGGTTTCCATTTATGTTAGCCTCCCACAAGCGAGACAAGGATATACCATCCCCCTACAACATGATCGAAGGAGAACTCGATGTTTGGGCACTTTTTATAGAAATATGGAGAACATAGTTTCCTCATAAAACTTCCATCTACTATAGCATTGATATACATTCCAACTACCAAATTGACCCCACTTGCATTCATCTAATATTTAGTTTCTATCAATTCATTACTTTTCTCTGCAATAATGTCAGAGGACTGGCATTCATACTGCACATTTTGTCCCTCAAGATGGCCTTGTGAAAGACAAAATTTGCTCTAGAAATTGACACAGAAAATGCAATAATGTCAGAGGACTGGCATTCATACTGCACATTTTGTCCCTCAAGATGGGCTTGTGAAAGACAAAATTTGCTCTAGAAGATGACACAGAAAATGCGTAAACTTCCACAGGATTTTTCTAGCATACTATCCCACCTCAAACACCTTCCAGGCTTATTAATGAAATAAGGGTTGAGAGTGTCAATTCTTTTTTACCGTCAAATCAAAAAACGAATGTATTGGATCCATTATAGGCATATCATATGTGGCTCAACAAGTATAGATTGATTTATCCACTAGCCCAATGGTAGTGGCTTATAGGGTCTCAATCGTAGCATCCCTCATGACTTGGGGGTTGACAATCTCAGGCACCTCTAGGATGAGGTATTGAAAGAGCCTACAACTTTACCATGTGGACGAAGCTTCAATTTTATGAATAGAATGAAGTTGAAGCTCGTTGGTAACGTAGACAAGCTGAGGTGCATAGACTGTATGGCATTATTCAATGTGGTGGCAATGACAGGTCACACTGTGAGATTGTGAAGGAAGAGGTAATGCAAAGGAATACAAGAAAAACTCAGTTAAGATATGTGGCAACTTAAGCTACCCAAATTCCCAGAGTGTAATTTTGTGTCTTTGATCTACCCTCATGAACAGATTTATAGTCCGGCAACGGCTCCTCTTTAATAAATTGGTGGCAATCCATATTACTGACTAGGTCACACTACTACTTCTCAAATCTATGGCTGCAAGGAACTTCTATTAGAAGTGCCATTTGTTGAATTATTTTGTTGGTCGCTTCACATATTAACTCCACTTCACACATAGAAAATTTTACATGTGTGGACATGTTCCTAACTATTTAAAACCTTCTCCTCTGCAACATGGTGCCATTTTTACCGTCAAATGGTATGTGTACACGTGACCTTTTCTTACATGATATGGACAGAGGATGAAATCCTCTAGAGTAACCTCTCCTGAAATAATGTCTTCAGCATAATTAATTGGATTTATTTTGGGTGATTAGAAAAATACATATTTTTTCCTTACTTTCATGATATGTTGAAATCATAATATTTCCTCTAATGGCTAAGAATCTTTTTAGTAAACTCACAATCTTATATTAAGAACATATATATGTACAACCCATGCGAAGGTGTGAATCCTTGACCATCGCTAACTTGCTTGAGCCTAAATCATGCTTAGAGGACTCGTCATGAATGAGACTATAATGTCCAAAAAGCCATGGGTTGAGCTGGTGGTAGCCGGGATCATTACAAATGATACAAATTGGCTATAAAACCTATGATAACAAGGTAAGAAAAGGATCTAAACATGCACAAGAATTATAAACTAAAGGTGTTACTAGGCTTACTTATTATTAGGAGGAGTTCATGCCTACTTTCACTATGGTCAAACAAGGTTTTCCCAACAAGTCTTTAGCTTGCCAGTATAAATCAACATTTTGAAGGTACTAATTATGACGAGATCTTGGTGTGCTCATATCGAGGACCCAATCTCCACATATGACATAACTTCTTAGTCCATCATTTTAACTCTCTCGCCAATTAGCTCTTACTCAATGTCTTATGATTCGTGTTGAATGAGCAAGGGAGCATTCTTATGGAAATAGTTTGTTGAGGCTTAGGATTTAGCTTGAGCTCGTGACTTTTCTGTAGGACTTCAGCCCCCACCTCCTCTTCACGAATAGAGTCTCTCCCTCAGCATTTGAGAGAGCGCGTGAAAAGTGAAAAAGTATCAATTAGAGCATGGGTTGGAAGGAGCAGTTAAGAGAGGCGAAGGAAACTAAGGGAATAGGTGGTGAGAGATAAAAAAGGAGAATGAGAAAAAGGGAGATACATGAAATGGGGGAAATCTCTAAAATAGAGATTCACAAGCCCAAAATTATCTCTCTATAAGAAATAAAAACTAGATCGGAAGTTGGAAACTGAGAAGTAACAATGAGGACAACATTATACAATGTTATGAGTGAGGAATGTTGCAATCAAGGAAAAGGGAATTGTTTCGTATGCATCCAACAGAAGGAATATGTGTGGAGTGTTGAGGGTAACCCACTTCTTTCAAATACAAAGGGACAAAGCCAAGGAAACCTAGTCCTTCTACTTGCAAAGAGAAAACAGTGGAACCATTCAAGTATTTTCCCTTCTACATCCCTCAATTAATCAGGAGAGTGGTATATATGCAATCAAGAATAGGCAAGCTTTCCCAACTCACCCTATCCATACATCGAGAATAAATACCCAACATCCCTTCGTTCCCCTCCTCGTGATCCAATGCCCAAGTGCACACCTTGCACTTAGAACCTCATAATGTGTGTCATTATCAAATACCTTGAAGATGTATTGCGATATGTCTTCATAGCTTCATGCATAGGCATGGGTCATCCCATCAAAGTGGCTAAAAACATTGTGTTTTAATCATTTCCTTAAAAAACCAAAACAAATGTATCTATCATCTAAAATATAAAAATATTTCTAATTTTATATATATATATATAAAAAAATTTAAAGTCCATTATAAAAATACGATTTTAAACTGACTCATTTTCACATAATAATTAAAAAAATGATATATATATATATAATATATTAATTACATATACATATATCTTAAGAATGTGTGTATATAAAAATAACTAACTTAATGTAATGCAATAGAAAAATTTAAAGTTGTAATAATAATATACTTAAATTAATTTTAATTTATTATAGATAGGAATTTAATTTAGGTAAAGGAAGATAATAATTATTTTTTTCAATTACTCATAATATAGTTAATTAATAGAGTAATAAATAATTTAAACAAATAAAATTATAGATTTAAATAGAAGATTATTTGAAAAAGAATTATAAATAAAAATAAAAATATTTAAAGAAAAAAATAATTATAATAAATTATAAATATATTATGGAATGAATTGTTATTCAATTCATTTTTGAAAAATGTGTTGAATTCATATTAAGGATACCATGTCATGGTTTTAAATTTTATTGGTAAATGTATTTTAAGTTAAAGAATATAATTACTTTTTATTTTCAATCTTTGGTCCAACATTAAATTTGTATTGACAAAATATGGTTTGTTATGTTTAATACAAGGGAGTAACATTTGGACAAGCAAAGCAATGAAATGCAACTAAAAACTTTTAAGTTATTATTATAATATATTTAAATTAATTTTGATATATTATTTGTAGGAAGTGAATTTAAGAGAGGAATAGTAATATTTTTTTCCAACTACTCAAATCAAATTTAATTAAATATTATTTATTTATATATTATTTTTGAAAGGGAAACCATTCTCTCTTTCATTCTTAGGGTGAAAGTGGAGGTCAATACTACAACATTTCTCAGGGTGAAAGTGGGGTTCAATACAACAACATTTCCATGTGGGGATCAATACAACAATTTAATTAGATATTATTTATTTATATATTATTTTTGAAAGGGAAACCATTCTCTCTTTCATTCTTAGGGTGAAAGTGGGGGTCAATACAACAAAATTTATAGGGGCATAGCCACTAATCATTGTATCAATCAAGTGGGGATCAATACAACAACAGTTATAGGGGCACAGCCACTACAGTAATATTTCTCATCATTATACCACTCAATGGGGAAGATAACAACCTTTCTACCCAACCACCTGTAATAACCACAATTCACACACAATCTAACTAATAAATGAAATGGTCTTATGGTGGAAGATACCGAACCACCTGAAATAACCCTAATTCACACACACAGTCTAACTTATAAATGAAATGGTCTTATGAGTATTTTTTTTGTTAATACACTAAAAAATATATTTTAAATAACAAATAAATCATAATCTTGCTTGAAATTGTATTGCAAGAAAATATCATTTCATATATATATATAATAAAAATAGTAAGGTAATTAGAAATTTAAGGAAATAAATTTATAAATTCAAATAGAAAATTATTTGAAAACTAAATTTATAAATTAAGATAAAAATATTTAAAAGAAAACTTCAATCGGGTTGTTGGTCTATGGGCTTTGGCGGCTTGACGTATATTTTTCTCTCTTCATAAAAAAAATGATATGCTTGCATTTGGTATATTTTGCAACAATAAATAATACAGGAGGGGCACAACAAGTGGCCTCAAAATTGCATCACTTTCTAGTCATATAAGCTATCATGGTCTAGAACATCGTTTTCGAAGCATCTATACTATCGATTCATGGCTCAAATCACTAGCCTATATGCCTAAGTATAGGCATTCAACCTAGACCATGCATCACTTTCTAGTCATATAATCTATCATGGTCTAGAACATCGTTTTCAAAGCATCTATACTATCAATTCATGGCTCAATCCACTGGCCTATATGCCTAAGTATAGCATTCAACCTAGACCTTGCAGTAGGCCCTTTCAATTTGAGAAGTTATGCCTCCATCATCTGGATTTCCAGGAAAACATAAAGTAATGGTGAGGAGAGCTAAAAACTATAGAAGTCTCTTCTATGTACAAACTCCAAAAAAGAAATGAAAAACATCAAATGGATGCTCAAAGGCTATAAAAAAACCAAATTTGGCAACATCTTGGAAGAAATACGTAAACTACAGTAAAACATCTATGCGCAACATTTATTCTATATGGTCCATCCAATGCATTAATAATAGAAGAAGCCGCTACCCTCACTAATCTTAAACAATGCTTGAAAGAAGAAGAAATTCTATGGGAGTAAAAACCATGGGTGTGTTGGCTTAAACAAGAGGAAAGGAATATTGCATTCTTCCATAGATCCATGCTCCAACACTGACACCATAATCACATATCTCCCATCAAAAAAATTACCAGAGACAAACTATCATATTATCAAGAGATTACTCAGAAGCTTATCCACTTTTATTTAAAAAAAAAAAAAAAAACTTCTCAAAATAGATCAAGGGAAATCGAGCACATCTTAGTAGCTTTAAAAAACACCTACAATTCTAGGCATATAAAGTAATAGCAAGATGAGTTTTGGATTCAAGGCAAGCACGCAGTTAGTTATGGTTTCTAGGATTATAGTCAAAATGAATCTTTTCTATAATTGATGACCATATTCTCAACATTCTATGTAAGATGTAGGTTTCAAATCCAAGGACTAGAGTTTAATCAAAAGAAGACTATTCTTATTATATATCTTACAATTTGTTCGTTTGTTTATTTTCTACCTTGTTTGTTGTCTCTTTCTAGCATTTTAGAATTGTATTTCGAAGGACATTGTGTATATTGTGTTGCAATTCCAATGTGCATTGTCCTTAGAGGGGTTCTATATTTAGGTGATGTATTTTCTATTCTATGCGTGATAACTGAGAGAGGAGACGAGATCGCAGCAAAGGATATGACAACAATGACGTCGCCTTTGTGCGCTATGTGCCAAAATGGAAAACTATTTTCAATTTTTCAAACTCTTGCTATGTTCTCTTCCACCAAAATTCCTTCTTTCTCTAGTTTTAGTGCAAACATTGACACTCTCTATGATTAAATTAAATAACTAAAGACTTAATAAATTTATTGTTATTTGCTACAAACTGTTATTTCCTTTTGCAATTTACCTATAAATAAAATAACTAAAGTCTTGATAAATTTATTTCTATTTGGTCTGGTTTGATTTATCAAAGAAATTTGCAAACTCTTGTAGAGAGTTTTTTGATTTGACCGTAAATTAACAATTAAATCACTCACAGCTTAGGTTAGATCATTTAGATTTATTGCAAAATATTGGTCCATTTGCACATTTTCAATGTGATTCACCTACGAAGATCATAGGATATACTATAATATTTAAAGGGTATTTATCTTGGATGGTTACATTTATAGGTTTTCCATATAGTTTATTCTTAAAATTATCTAAATGAAAATTAAAAGAAACGATTACTATTTGAATAGTGATTTATTTTTAAATCGAACTCGCCAGAGAAACGGGATGTGGATGGCTTTGAAGGTCTTGTAAATAGGATATGTTATCGTCATCATGTTTTCATTGAGCTACTGGTGGTGTTTTTGGGATGGAAGGTACATTACTATTTATGTTTTAATAGTTTCATTTCTGGAAGCCAGGAACATATTCCTTACATCCTCATTATTGGCCCATTCTCTTAAACTGTCAGCAGAATATATGTCCTTTTTCTCCCTATCTCCTTCACATCTTTGATTTCTGAGAACTAGATATAATATCTAACATCCATTAATAATTTTAGATTGGGCTTGAAGCATTATCCTATGTCATGTTTTCCGTCCTCGCATCTGAAATTGTTCATATAGCTACCATTTTCATCCTTGTTATATACATTCTATATTGTATCATTTGCAACCAGTTGAGACTTTTTCGTTGACAGACATTTTTAATGTTTCTTGCCCCGACTTGGTTCCTAACCCTGGGACTTGTCCAGAAATGACTAATTACACTATACTCTGGAGGAAGTCAATTGGCTCTTTCACCATATCCCGTCCTTGTAAAAAATTTGGGATTAGATGTTGCAATAGATAGTGGACATGTGTGGGTTCTTGTTGTTGCTGCTATTGTGGATGATGGTTCAAAGGCACCCACATTCATGCACAGGAGGTTTCTATTACACATTCTCGAACTGCAATTCTTTGGGCTTCTTGGGTGGTCCAGTTTTTCCAGTATCACTTGCTGGATGAACCCACCTATTTCTGAACTAGACGATTTTCAAATTGGCATGACTTTAATTATGTGAGCTTGGTGGTCAATCTACAAGGCATAATTTATGCCACTTTGAGTTGGACCTGTCTTTACAATTTTCATGTCTCACCTACCCTTGGGCCAATGGAATTTTCTAACCTATATAAATCTTCCACATCGTAGCATGAGGCATTTCTAGCGGCCACCCTTGCCACTTAATTGGCACACCTGCATGGCTCCATATTGACTACCAACGAGGCACAGAAGGATCCATCCCACATTACCCCTCCCGGCATCCATTTGTCATATTTCTCCCATGAAACTTCTGCCCATCCTGTCGCAACTTACACCCAAGTGTAATCTCCTCACAATGATCGTCCACTTATATAGAATGTAGCTCATCCACACCCTGAATTACATCACACTCCTCATTTCGCAGCTAAGGCAAAGCATCGAAGCAGGTCGATTTGGACTTCTCCTCAGAGAAATCTTCTAATTTTTTTTTATGGCATCCCTAAGGATTGAGTGATTAGTCTGAAAAGATGTGCATTGGGGGTACGATGGTATTTTTTCGACCTTCAGGAAGCGAAGATACGGGAATGGCTATATGCTCATTACAAGACGTTTCTTGGCTACACTCCTACGATTAGTCGGCTTACCAACTCATGCTATAGTTTCAATTTCCTACATCAAGAGGATTTGGATAAAATTTTCCAAATACCATGGGTTCGGGGATGTAGTTTCTTTTTCCTCCACCCATGGTACATTGCTTTCAATCCTCTTAGGGACATTCCAAGGAACAAAATGATATGGGTAAATCTATTTAGGCTTCCCGGTGAATTATGGGCCAGAAGTGTTTTGACAGACATTGGGAATTTTATTGGAATGTTCATATACGTTGATCCAAAGCTTTTAGGGGCTCAGGAGAAAACAGTCGCTTGGATCCTGGTAGAATTAGGCTTCTCTAGAGGACTCCCTGCGCACATAGATTTGGCCTGGGATCAGATCCATGCCCATCATAGATTGGATTACTAGAGAATTCCATTTCGTTTTCTTATATGTCATCAAACAAGGCATCTCATGGCCTGATGTCCTCGGAAACTCAGTAGAAGGGAGGTTGAAGTTGGGCACACTCGTGGAAGCGGTGGTGTCGGTCGGGAGGTTGATGGTCAACAGGCCCGTGGAAATGGTGGATCGAGTCAGAATTTATAGAAGCATCAACCTACTCTTTCAAGTAACTCACCTAGAATTGACCTCTCATCCGTTGATTTTCATGTGACTGGGCACCCAACATCCTCCTCACATGTCACCTTATCCTCCTCCCCTCGATCCTCACATATTGGCATGGCAGACATATGTCTTCCTGAAAATGTGGTATCTTCCCCGCCTCTGGAACCTTCCCTCTTTCCCCAACGCTCCTCTCCTCCCATTTTTCCTTGCTCCATATCTCCCTTGCTACCTATATCATTGATTCCCCCTGAGTCTTTGGTCCATTCAAACCATCCACCCCTTATGTGTAACTCGGAGAAATCTCCCCATACTCTGAGACCACCCTCTGATTGTTGTCCCCTTATTCCACCTTTGCCTGACACCTCTCCCCGAAATTCGGTGGGTAGCAACATTGATTTTCTCCTCGCGAACCCTACACTCGACCTACATGCCCTATCCTTCCATCAGGGATAGTCAAAGCCATCCCCATCTAGAAGCACCAACTCGGCCCTAAATATCATTCTCTATTGTAGAGGGGGGTCAGGCAACCAACATTTCCTGTGCCACCCAAAAATAAAACCCATCCCCTTCTCTGGATCCTCTGACCTCATTGATATTCCCATTTGCACTTCCTTTAGCCCTTTGGCCCTTAGAGTAACTGTGCCCGGCCTACATGAAACATCACTTTATGTATATCCCTTAATTTGTCTGGTTTGGGGCCTCGCAAAAATTCCTCTCCCTCAAATATATTTTCTCCTCTGTTTGTCCCTACATAATTCTATTACAAGAAACAATGACGAATCCACACCGGTTTCTTGAGTACTTTCGAAAAATACTCCTAGAGTGGCCTATGGTGGAAGTTGACTCAATGTGTCTATCTGGTGGAATGGCAGATTTATGGGATCCGCTTAGAGCATATAAATTTTTCGTAGGTATTTTCCTTTCAAGACGACCTTAGGGAATCGTTGGTCATTTACATCTTCTAAATTTATACGCCCCTTATAGGGATCGTACTTCACTTTGTGACAGCTTTGATGCTTCGAATCTACTCAAGATATGCTCTCTTATAGTTGCTGGAGATTTCAATGTTAGAGCATCCTTGGAAGAATGTTGGGGCTCACATTTCAAAAAGGATCCCCTTGGGGATAGACTCCATATGCTTTTCAGTTACAACAACCTCATGGACATTCGACCCCTACCCATTGCGCCCACATGGCATAATGGCCAAGCTGGCCCCTAACATATTGGAAAGGGACTTGACCGATTTTTGGTCCATGAAAAACTTGTAAATATTTTGGGTTTCCTCCATTCTGACGTATTTAAGATATATGTCTCTAATCATATGCCCATATTGTTAATTTGGAAGTGGGAGGAGTTGCGTTTGTGTATGCACTTGAAATTTAACAAAAATTGGCTCAAGGACGAATATTTTAACACATTGGTTAAATCCTTCTGGCCAACCTCACACAAGGAAACAAATATTTCACCCATGCATGCCATACATGGGAAACTTCAGGCCTTAAAATTGGAGGATCAAAAATGGGAGCGAATTAAGAAAAGAACCATGATAAAGGACTTACCTGACATAAAGGAGGAATTGGAGAGACTCGGTAAGATCTTGGATAATAGAAACACCTCCCCAGATCTCATCAACAATATAAAGGATATGGAGGAAAAAAGGAGAAAGATCCAGCACATACAGGAGGTCACCCAACACTACAAGAGCGGAGCACTGTCTCTTAAACAAGGGGAGAAGAACACAAAAAAAATTCATAGATATGCAAACTACACGAGTAACATCAATTCGATTTGGCACAGTAGAGACTCCAATGGAAACATGGCATAGTATACTTCTAATATCTAGAAAGAAGTTGTTTCTTTCTTTGAAACCTTATACAGGGTGCGAGGGGGTACTCAAATAGAGGATCAGATTTGGGGTTTGGACTCCTATCCCACCATGTTCAATCCGGCTAAAAACCAGAAATTATACAAGCCCAATCATTTT
>APFE030882805.1:0-36214 GCA_000404065.3 Pinus taeda
TTATGCTCTCGCATTTTTATTTTTCCTATGATTTAGAATTCGTATGCAGGTAATTTCTGTACGGGGTTAAAACTTACAACAACAACTAGTGACCGAATTTTAATTTGTAGGCTCACTAAAATGACAAAAAAATTATTTTACACCCTAACAACACCTTGTAAGAGCATATTATCACTGGTGATAGGCTGAATTGACTGACACTAACACGCACGGATAGGTTCTAACCATGGCGGATAGGCTCTAACCATGGTAGAGATTATAACATAACTGCAACATGTGAACTTGTGGTTGACTGCCATGACCTGCCGTTGGAGTCTGGAAGCTGCACCATCAGCCGAGACCGCCAGGAGGCAGTTGTCACATCCAGAGTCGGCAAGCGGTTCCAAGACCGCTGGAACAAACCTACAACCGTGTCCATTTGCGGTTTTATTGTAGCCTATTAACATGGACAATTAATTCCTACGCACTGTTTTTTGACCGCCAGCATATCCAAAGTTTATTTTGGGTTTTTGCATTGAGTTTTGGTGCTATCCTAATTAAACCACCATGTAACCAATACCTAAGGTGTCATTTTATGACAAGAACTTAAATAAAAAAACTCTAATTCCAGCTTATGCATCCCTAAAATCACTCTTGGGAGTTAGAATGTATCTGAGGGCTTTTAAAAGGCGGATTTTCCTTCATGGATAAAGGAAAGTGGTTTTTGACTTTTTGCTTGCAGATTCTGGAGGTCATAGGCTATTTTGTTTTCAATGTTACGAGAGCATATGAAGTTGAATTGGAATCTATAAGAAGCATTGGAAAATTGGTTCAGAGGGATATCTGATGACAGTGTTCAGAAGTGCCTGAATGCACATTCAGACTGATAAAATCTCTGTGTAATCAACACCTTCTTTTCATTCCTAATAAAAACGGTTGCCCATCTTGAAAGCAGACCCATAGACGTAGTCCATCAGGGACGAACTCCATCATCAGTTTTTCTATCTGGTATCGCTGTGTTTTTACTATTTTCACTTCTGTTATGCATCATTTTTATGTTTAATCAACTGTCGGAAAGTCTTCTTCTTAAGAAATTTTCCTCGATTTCTGTACTTTCAGCTAACATTCAAATCATAAATGGCTAATCACTTCTACATAAATTTTAGATTATGATCATTTCAGATCATTGATACCAACACCATTAACTGACAATGAAATTTAATGAAGTGAGATAAATATTATGCCTAAAAATTTTGTGATCATGACGAATGGAATGTAGACATTTAATAGTAGTGAGTGGGAGAGCATGTGATAAATGACACATTCAAAAGAAGTAGTCGTGTGGAACAAGAGGTATACGAAGTCGAAGATGTATCTAGAATAAATAATATGCACAAGAGGCAATATGGGTGGGAGAATGTTTACACATGAAACTTGACTAAGTATAAAAAGACTTATTAAATCAATTCTAAGGGCCAACACACATATGTTGAGGCCAAACAAAACTAGGTGTGATGTGATTGCGAGTTTAAAATATTATTTTAGGGAAAATTATATGATATTGATGAATTGTTTAATTTAACTTATAAAGAATGGAAAATATATAAGAATGATGAATCAAAATGATGAAGTCGCGTTTATGAGCTTACATTGGTGGAACGACATGAAAAATTTGGTATCATGAGGGTCCATTCAGCTAATTCTCATTATTTCACAAAATCAAATGCTGATAGTTCACGTAAAATTTCCATCAAAAGGTAGAGTTTTAGGAATAGGGTGGAACCACGATTGTGGATACCCCCTCCCACCAAATATATGATTTCATAGGGGTTCCCCCTCATAATTCACGAGAAGTGTGGAGCTTGGAAATAAAAATGTCTTCCCTTAGATTGAGGGGAGGAAACTCCATCATGGAACTTGGATTGCAGACCCCCCTCTCCCTCATTGCTAATGTCACCATGGGGGGGGGGGGTGGGGGGCATAATTGTGGTGAACCATTGATTTTAATGGGTAGCTAAAATTGTTGAATCAGTGAGGACCCCCCCCTCCCCCAACCACACACACATAGGGGTGTTGATCACAATTAACAAAGGGAATTAGATTTCATTGGGGGGATAGATTTGTTCTAACATCAATGCTAGTTGGGAAGCAATATGTTGTTGGACCATAAAATCAAAGAGATCCTGTCCATTAGATGTCATTAGAGTGAAATTCCATTTTAAACCACTATGGTAGTGGGAATGCGACATGCATCCAGGCCATATGATCAAAGAGGTTTCTGCCATTGGATATGGAAGGGACACCATTGTGATAAAAGATGGAAAGTGGACCTGACTAACATTTCTACATCCCAATGAAGATGATGGTGGAAAACATTAATAGTAACTAGTATAGTTTATGGGTTTAGAATGGCTACTGAAGACCAGAATGAGGTTTTCATTAATAAATTATCCCGAATTCGTGATGTTTTTTTCCACAATACTGAAGTCTAGGATAAAATCTTAAATCATTGACGCTACAAAATCTAAGTATTTAAATAAGACTACTTTGCAACAATAGAAGATAAACAATAGTAAATCTACTAGTGCATAAAATACAGATAACTTTTTTTACAATTTTAATCAACAACCCAACTTCGTTATATTAGTCAAATTGATAATACAACTATCTAGGGTGCCCGTACTAGGGATAATGGGCCTCATACATCCACTGATACAAGAATACAAAAACTAGGGCTTTGTGTCTACCATGATGACCACCAATCTACCATGAACAAAAAAATCTTAACCTACTTGCTGATGTGGCACCCCTCAAGCCTTTCATTCTACGTGCCTTGAACACATCTAACTGGTCTTTCAGCTCCTGATATGCAACATATCCCATATATATCTATCAATGGACCATCTCCATTAGGTCATTGAACTTGTATCCAATATTCTATCTAGCTTACCGTTCATCCTTGAACGCATCAATACATCAAGACTCCTATTGAGTTTTTCACAAAATCATTTGTGAACAACTCTCAAATACCCACTACTGATCCTCAATGATTTTGGGACTTTATTCCCACTAGTACCTTCCTGTGCTACCTGATGAAGACACACTTAGGGCTGGAGGGATTCCCACTATCACTGTTGAATGCCACTTTTCCAACAATGAACTCAGGGCATGGATGACTGCCCAACTTCTACTGTAGATTTCCTTCTCCACTAGGTAAGTCTAGGGCTACAAACTACTCCTATCCAATAAGACCTATGAGCTTTTATTCTACCACTTTTAACAATCCCTTGGTCGTTCAAGAGAATTTTTTTCTCAAGGCTTGAAGAAAGCATCTAAAACACTCCATAAGTTGTTCTTTAGGCTGCTCCAAATCTGCCAACTTGGTCCACTCTCATGCTACCCTCCAACAACCCATGAGCATCCAATACAATGTCCTCTTTTAGGACCTCTCATCCATTAGCATCCAATCATCAACAAGATACCATCTGCAAATTACTTATATTATCATCTTTCCCTTGAGATATGTGCCTCCTACAACACTAGTTAGGGAACACCAAAAACCCTAGAACCTTCTGAAATCACTATGTACTATTCTCCCATTGGTCTGCTCCCTTTTTGTTCACTCTGGGCATCAACAAAATTGATCTAGGTCTTGAGGCTCCTCCTTAATGCACCTGAGAAAACCCTGTACCAAAAACACTATGAAGCAATCCCAAACACATGGAGAATACCTTGTTCTATATGCAACCTCCTTCTAGTGACTGTGACTGGGTTAGCAGGTCCCTCCTAATCCTCTCTGCCCACTAAATTTTCCCTCCAATAAGTTGTTGCAATTACCAATGACCTGTGGCCCTATATCGAGATACACCAACCACAATGCACAAAAAACATTTTGAAACATATCTCTAATATGCAACATAATCTATAAATTAAGATGCTCCAAAAATGAAGATATAAACACTCCAAATAGGTTTGCTAGCATCCACACAAACTGCATCAAACCCACGTCTCTTTTCCATAAGGAATCTGCACCCAAACAAAGATAAACCTCTCCACAAACTTGTGCTCCTTGGCTCTTCGTCCTTTCCTCAGATCCACTGTTCAATTCTAGAGGTAATATTGATGAATTATTCACTTAGGATGTGTCAAATAACATCAACGAGTCCTCAATTTATATCATTCATATGGGTGAAATAACAACCCTTGAAAGGACACCTTAATATTTTAGTTGACCTAACCTTAAGGTCTCTTTCACCCACATTGATCTTCAAAAATTTATATCTCATGATTTACACATCATTGTTAAGTCCTTGAAGTGGCACCTAGGTCCTTTAGGGCTTCCCCAACACCTCCATGTGTCAAACCATCAATTTTGATCATAGTTTTGGCCCCACATACTTAGATACAAAACCCCCAAGCTTGGGTTCTAAGCCCACAAAATCATTTTGTGTGCCCATTCCTACAAATCCCTCTAGCCTAGGGTCTGAAGTACCTCCCAAGCCAGAAATTGCAACACTCCCTCTTAGTGAGGGAGGTAATTCCAACACTAGGAAGCCCCCAACATCATAATCTCTGGAAACACTAACCCATTTGGCATCCATCACTGTACTATACTTTGTAGAATGAACCCTGCAAACTTAGTAATGCTTCTAGTGAACTCATCTGAACTTGAAGACATTAACACTTTCATAGGGATACTCCCTCTAAAGTTAGACTCCCTCTGAGTCTACACAATCTTCACAAGATCAACCTATCACTGTTCTTGTGTCCTACAAGGTCAGTCCAAGTTGTGGTGAAGCACGTGTGATCATCATTGTAATCCAATCCTACAAGCACTCATCCTCGTGGATCGAACACAAATCATGCACATCCCTCTAATATTAGATATGCATCATCACTATCTAATGAAGAAAATAGCATGCCAATCTGCAGTCCATCACATGAAGCAATCTTGATCAAACCAATCTAATCCATGCCAAAGAAATCCTCGAGTTGTCCCAACAATCTATGGAAAATCACAAGAAATCCTTGATCAATGACCTGCCTTATAACAAACTATTTTTCACTAGGATCACCATCAATCCACCAAAATTCCCATCCAATCTCATTTTCGATCCACTCAAGGCCACATCTACATGTCTTTTGCTGAATCCTCTGCTCCATGATCTATACAATCTCAGCTCCTTATAAGCTGCTTCACTATGCACACTCTGATTTACTAGCCTTGAAAGTAGCTTTGATACCATGTCATTTTTCCACGATACTTGACTCTAGAATAAAATATTGAATCACTCATGCTACTGAATCCTAGTATGAAAACAATACTACTTTTAATTATTGTAAGTTAAACAATAGTAAATCTACTAATCCACAAAATATATGCAACTTTTTAAAATTTTAATCAACAACCCAACTTTTATATTAATCAAATTGATAATATAACTGTCTAGGGTTCATTTACCGGAGATAATGGCCCTTAATCATCAACTAATAAAAGACTACAACAACTAGGACTTGGTGTCTATCATGATGAGCACTAATTTACCCTAAACAAAACAACCTTGACCTACTTGCGGATGTGGTGCCTTTGAGCCATTTTAGTCCATTTGTCCTGAACACATCTACCAAGTACTTTGGCTCCCAATTTGTAGCAACTCCTATTTGCCTCTATCAATGAAACAACTCCATTAGGTCACTGAAATCGACTCCAATCTTCTCTTTATCTGAGTGTTTGTCCTTTAATGCATCAACACATTGAGACTCCTACTGAGTTGTTCACAACTCTATTTGTGAAAAACTCTCAACTTCCCACTGCCGCTTCGTAGATATTTTAGGACTTTCTTCCCACTAGTGCCTTCCTGTGTTTCCCAATCAAGACACACTTAGGGCTAGATGGATTCCCACTATCACCTTCAAATGTCACTTTTCCAACAATGAATTTAGGGCATGAATAACTACACAAATTCTGCTATAAATTTCCTTTTCCATAAGAAAATTCTACGGTTGCAAATTGCTCCTGGATAATCAGACCTATGAGCTTGTATTATATCACTTCTAACAATTTCTTATTCCTTCAAGAGACTTGCTTCTTAGGGCATGAATAAATCCTATAAAATCCTCCACAAGTTTTTCTTGAGGCTTCTCCAACTCCACCAACTTGGTCCACTCTCATGCTTCTCTCTAATAGTCCATGAGCTTCTAATACAATGTCCTCTTCTAGGACCTCTCATCGAATTGCATCCAACCATCATTAAGATACCATCTACAACTCATTGTTTCTGTCCTCTTTCCCTTGGGATCTATGCCTCCTCGATCACTAATTAGGACACACCAACAACCCTAGCACCTTCTCAAATCAGTGTGTAATATTCTCCCATTGGTTTCCTCCCTTACTATCCACTTTAGGCAACAACAACATTGATCTAGGGCTTGAGGCTCCTCCTCAACACACCCTACAACAACCATGTACTAAAAACACTATGAAATAGTCCCAAACACATGGAGAATACCCTATTCTAGTTGTGACCTCCTTCTAGTGACTACGACTTGGTTAGGAGGTCCCTCCTAGTTCTCTCGACCCACTCAATTTTCGCTCCCACACATTGTTGCAACTACCTAAGACCTGAGGCCTTGCATAGAGATACACCACAACAAAATGCACTATAAAAAAAAGAGTAAAACATACCTTTGATCTACATCCTAATATGGAAAGTAAGACACTCCACACATGCTGCCTCAGACCTGCGATTCTCTCCCGCAAGGAATTTTCATCCAAAAAGAGATAAGCATATCCACAAACTTGTGCTCCTTGGATCTTTGTCCTTGCCTCAGATATGCTGTCCAATTTCAGAGCTAATATTAATGGATGATGCACTTAGGATGTGTCAAATATCCTCAATGAGCCTTGAATTTATATCATTCATGTGGATGACACAACATCCCTTGAAATGGAACCTTAATATGTTCTTCGACCCAACCTTAAGGTCTATTTCATCCACATTGATCAGAAAAATTTTTATATCTCATGATTGACACATCATTTTCAAGTTCTTGAAGTGGCCCCTAGCTCCTCTAGGGCTACCCCTTCACCTCCATGTGTCAAACCATCAATTTCCATCATGGATTTTGCCCCACATCCTTGGGTACAAAATCCCTAGGCTTGGGTTATAATCCTACAAAACCATTTTCTGTGCCCATTTCTCCCAAACCCTCTAGCCTAAGATTTGGAGTACCTCCCAAGCTACAAATCTCAACATGTGACACCCTCGTACAAAACATCAATATGCATGGACCTAGAGTTCAATTTGAGATGAATAGCCAAATTCAGTTGACAAAGGAGCTATTAGCCAATGTTGGATCCATGCCTTGTCCTCTTAAGTTTTATTTAGTAATTTTAATTATTTATTCTCAGATATTTATATAATTTTCTAGTTTTTTTTAATCCTTAATTTTTATGTTTATTTAGTTTAGTTTCCTTGGTTAATTTAATCCTTTTTATTAGTATTATTCCCTTTAACATGTTAATTTTAATATTATTCTTTCTTAATTTTCATCTCTTTCTCGATATTGACTTTATCTTTTGAACAATTAGAATTTGAGTTGTTCCTTTATTTCATGTGATTTATTTAATTTAATTTAATTATTATTATTATTTTTACTCATTTTTTTACCCTAATAATTTAGATTAATTAGATTTATTGTCTTGATTATTTAAGTTTGACTAAAATATTGTTTTATTATTTTTATTTAATTTTATTTCTATTTCATTGTTGGTTTATAATTTATTACATAATAATTTTCCTTTTGGTTATATAGCTTTCTTGATTCAATATTAACAACTATATTATAACTACTTTCTTTATATTAAAATATTATTTATTAATAAATAATATTTATTTAGTCAAACTAACTGTTATATTCTAACAGTTAAAAAAAATAAAAATAAAATAGTTCTCTTCATTTATTTAATTTGATGCCAAGATCTGATTCTTCCTCTTGTCCTAACGAGAAACCACACTAGATGGTTTGAAACATATCTAAAAATTGTTTTTGATGTCATTTTACCAAAATATTTCTCAGCATTCATAGCATGGATCACAAAATCTTGAATTTGGATATTACAACCCTGCACAAAAGAGCTATTAAATTCTTCAATTTTCCCACCACAGTAGATTGTATTCTATTAGTTTTATTAGTTAAAGAAAGGAATAAATCCATGGACAAAATGAATGTTGTAGTCTTAAAGCTAACAAGACAAATAATGAATTATCAAAATGTTTAAACAATGGCAATGTATAAACTATACGATTAAACAATGAATCTCTAAGGTTAACCAACATGCAACCTTGTATGAGTTGCACCTCTTTTAATTTTATTAGCCCCAAATGAAAGAATTTGGATAAAAACCCTCACTATCGTGCAATTTGGTTAATATTTCAATTATTTATTTATTTATTTATATTTATTTATTTATATTTATATTTTTAGTTTTTATTATTTATTTATTGATTTTTTTGTTGAAAATGCAGTAAGAAAATCTCAGTTTGACTTTGCCTTGGTCAAACTAGAGAAAATTCGAATCTCTATTTCAGCATAAATATTGGAGGTAGTTAACTGAGGTGACATGGAACTTGTCACTCAATTAAATTAGTCAATTTGGGTTGGGGAAGCTTGAGTTTAGTTGCTAATTTGTAGCAATCTATTTCAGTTAATTTGAGTTATTATCAGTTAAACTAGTTCTATATGTTAGAAGAACCAGTAGAGGTCAATTTGTGGAAGTGGAACTTCAACCACACTTGGTGATCAACTAGTTAACTCATCGATCGACATAAATAATTGTTGCATGCAGAGAATTCATGTTACCCATTTGAGATGGATATTCCAAGGAAATGTACTATAATTTTTAGTATATTCCAATGTGTATATGTGGTGCATGCAGTAAGAGTAAGGACATAGTGGTTTTGCGCAATTCAATAGTGGGAAATTCATAAAAAATAGGGGATAATTCCTAGAGGAAAAACACAAGGAAATAAGATCTTAGAGGGCTTGAAAATTGGCTAAGTGTTGGCCAGAGTTAGTTAGATAGACATAGGGATAAACCATACAGTGGTAGGTTGTGATCGAGCTTGTTCATCTCTATTATATAATTAATGCAATATAGATAGTAAGGGGTTTTGAGCAATTGCTTTCCCCTAGATAAATGTATGTGCATTTGTGATGCTTCCTTTTTCATTTCTATGATTTGTGCTCTAGATGGTGAATTAAATTCCTCAGATCAATAAAGTAGCTTCAAGTCTTGTGATTTAGTAAATTTCATGAGAAGATTTGAATCTACACAGTAATTTCTACATGGTATCAGAGTTGGAATCACTGTAGAGTAGATATTTTGAAGCTGTCATTGTAGGAGGTTTGAATTTGAAGATCAATGTTGTTGTTTTTCTTCAGGGCTTAGAAGATAACTTTCAATGGACTAAGGCTAGAGTACGTCTTGGAAGGCACCTCAAACTTTGTTGCTTGGAAGGACCACATGGAGGCAGTATTGGATGATAGTAGGTTTCTAGAATACATCAAGATAGATGTTGCAAAGCCTCAATCATCTGATTGGGAGTACTAGATCATATTGTCTCGAATTTCCATATAAAAGAGACTTTGTTCACAATGCGGAAATCACTGACATAATTGTTTGAAAATAATAGCGATCACACGAAGCTGGAACTCACAGACAACCTTCAAAGTATTAAGATGCAGAAGAATGACACAATTCCATAATATTTGAGAAACTTCACACAGTGTCGTGATGAAGGTGTCAATGTCCCTGAAGAGGACTTGGTAGATCTATCCCTTATGGGTCTTCTCAAGAGTTGGCACGACTATCAAGACTCGATAAATGGTGGGGAGAAATTACCAAGTTTGGAGTTCTTATGGTCTGACCTGGTAAATGAGGAAATAAGGTGGTATACCAAAGATGAGACTTCATCCAAGGGCAAGGATGAGGAGAAATGTGCCTTGGATGGAAAGGAAAAGAAAGGGAAAGGGAAGAAATCCCAATCCAAAGTAGAATCTAGTCAAGGGTGGCAAGAATAAAGACTTGTCCAGAATAAAGTGCTTTCACTATCACAAATTCAGGCACTATGCCACAAAGTTTCCACACAAGAAGACAAGCAAGAATACCTCATGGGGAGTAGCAGGTGAAGCCTTGGATTCATAGTTTGATCATGACTTCACTCTCATTGCATGCATGACGAACACAATGATGGGAAGCGTGTGGTACCTGGAAAATGATGCCACATTCCATATGATAGGGAATATATATATTTTTAGTGATTTATCGCTAGATGCACATCGATATGGGAGATGATGGAAGGTACAATGCGACTAGGCTTGGTACAGTCACCTTTTAGAGGGAGTCAGGCTCCCCTCTCAGACTCAAGGATGTGATGTTTGTTCCAGGTCTAAAGAATAATCTTGTCTCCGTTGCAATTTTGGAAGAACATGGTTATGATGTGATATTCAAAAAATGAAATGCATTACTGATACACAGAGCCATAGGAGCGGTGAAGAAGATCAGGGAATGTGTGAAGAACCTCTACAAGCTAGATGTCGAAGATTGTGCTTCATTGAGCACAAAAGCGAAGAAGGTGGAGAGCTGCAATGTCAATGAACTTTGGCATAAAATAATTGACCATGTGCATCATGGTGCTCTGAATATCATGCAACAGACTACCACAAACCTCCCCAAAGGAGAACTAGAGAAACAATATACATGCAAATGGTGTACCTTGGGGAAGTACATAAAATCCACTTTCCATGATCAGGACAACATATCACATGCAATCCTTAAAAGGATCCACTCTGATGTTTGTGAACCTTTCTCGATAGCCTCCATTGTCAGTCAAAAATATTTTTTCATCTTTATTGATGACCTCTCAAGGAAGTGCTGGATCTTCTTCACACGGAAGAAGGATGAGACTTTGTCCAAGTTATTAGATTTCAAGGCACTGGTGGAGAAAGAAGAGGGAGAAAAGGTGAAGGTTCTCAAGAGTGATAATGGAGGTGATTACGTGTCAAATGAGTTTAAAACTTTATGTGCAAAAGAAGGCATTAAACAAGTTTTGATAACACCCTACTAAAAAGAAGAATCGTGTCATTGTAGGAGCATCACAGGCAATGTTGCATGACCAAAGCCTACCTCTACACATGTGGGCTGAAGCATGAAACAAAACAATCTATTTGTGGAACAAGAATGCTCATTTGATTCTTGGCATGATCACAATGGAGGAGGCTTTCTCGGCAAGGAAGTTGGATGTGTCACACTGAAATATTTTTGGAAACTCTTTTCACTTCCATGTATCCAAAGAATCATGGAAGAAGCTAGAGATGACAAAAAAATTGGGAGTATTGTGGGTTACATAGAAAATCCCCACAACTACTGTGTGTACTTTCCATCCATCATAATGATAGTTATGCGAAGGGATTTAAAATTTGATGAAGACAAAGCCATGCGATGCTCTCTTGAGAGGGAGGTTTAGATCCTACCTGAGGAGGAACTTTTAATTCCAAAGGAGAAGCCTCAAAATGTTGTGGAGAAGCCACAAGTTGGGGAGAAGAGAGTGGAGACAACCATTCAAGCAGAATCATCTAGAGAAGGAAGGAAGACAACCAGAGAAGTTGAGAGATTGTTCATGATGTGAGGGAGAATGTGGGTGCTTCTTGAAATTAGAACAAGTAGAGAAGGTCACCAAATCGGTACATTAGCTACATGGCTCTAATGAATCAACTAGTAGAGACTGAGCCATTCTCTTTCAAGGAAGTAGTATAGAAACTAGTATGGTTTGATGCAATGGTGGAGGAGTATGAATCCATTGTAAAGAACAATGTTTGAGAAGTGGTACCAATGCCATCAGACAAACCAGTTGTGGGTTTGAGATGGATCTTCAAGGTGAAGCATGCAATAGACAAAAGCTTAGAAAAGTACAAGACCAGATTTGTGGCCAAGGGGTACTCTCAGATTGAGGGGATTGACTATGAGGAGACCTTTTCTTCTATAGCAAGGTATGCATCCATCAAATCAATCCTTGCTCTAGTTGCACAGAGCGGGTGGAAGATCCACTAGATGGATGTGAAAACAACATTCCTCAATGGATTTATTAAGGAGGAGGTGTATCTCAAACAAAAAAAAGGCTTCGATACTTTTGATAGAGAGTCTCATGTGTGCAGAATCAAGCAAGCGTTATATTATATTAAGCAAGGACCCCATCCTTGATACACCAGGATCGATACCTATCTCACTAGTTTGGGATTCACTCAAAGTGAACCGGATGCAAACCTATATCATATTTTGGTAGACAATAAATTGCTGATTATTGTTTTATATGTTGATAACTTGATTTTGACTAGTGATGGGCAAATAATAAGATCTTGAAAGGAGGACCTTGTAATAGAGTTTGAGATGAAGTACATGGGCCTCATGCACCATGTTGTCACTCGGTAATATCCGAGGTTGCAAAAGAAAATCACATAGGTAACTACCAACCATTTTGGAAGCCGATATTATCCCTACTAGATTTAGAGAGGGCTCTCTCTGTCAAATTTAACTTTGTTTTGATTAAGGATTTTAGGCTAGTTATTAAGGTGCTTACTTGGTTGTTTTAAATGAGGGTTTGGCTGATAAATTGGTCATATCACCATTGGGGTATGGAGTCATCTGTTTAGTCATGGATCTAAAACATGTTTTTAAGGGATGTGTTCACAGGGAAAGGTATCCCACCTGTTGGATTCTTTAATTTGAATGAGATGGAAAGAAGAAAAGAAAATATTTTATTAAGCAAAAGAGAATTGAATAATTCCATTACTTAATATCATATGAGATACATTAATAATTACTAATAGCGAGTTAGAGTGCTAAGAAACAAATTCTGTACTTATACTTTCTGTTTAACAATTAAGAATTAAGAAGACACAAGCATGATAGACAAAGAAAATAAACAAAGAACAATAAATGCACTTCACCAATCAACTGAACACAAGAATCCTATGAATAACTTCCTTTATTACTGAATAGGTCCATTGATGTTCCATAAACTATAATATCTTTTCATTTGAGTACAAAACAATAATAATCCATGATTCCCATCCAATCTCATTTTCGATCCACTCAAGGCCACATCTACATGTCTTCTGCTGAATCCTCTGCTCCATGATCTATACAATCTTAGCTCCTTATAAGCTGCTTCCCTATGCACACTCTGATTTACTAGCCTTGAAAGTAGCTTTGATACCATGTCATTTTTCCACGATACTTGACTCTAGAATAAAATATTGAATCACTCATGCTACTGAATCCTAGTATGAAAACAATACTACTTTTCATTATTGTAAGTTAAACAATAGTAAATCTACTAATCCACAAAATATATGCAACTTTTTAAAATTTTAATCAACAACCCAACTTTTATATTAATCAAATTGATAATATAACTGTCTAGGGTTCATTTACCAGAGATAGTGGCCCTTAATCATCAACTAATAAAAGACTACAACAACTAGGGCTTGGTGTCTATCATGATGAGCACTAATTTACCCTAAACAAAACAACCTTGACCTACTTGCTGATGTGGTGCCTTTGAGCCATTTTAGTCCATTTGTCCTGAACACATCTACCAAGTACTTGGGCTCCCAATTTGTAGCAACTCCTATTTGCCTCTATCAATGAAACAACTCCATTAGGTCACTGAAATCGACTCCAATCTTCTCTTTATCTGAGTGTTTGTCCTTTAATGCATCAACACATTGAGACTCCTACTGAGTTGTTCACAACTCTATTTGTGAAAAACTCTCAACTTCCCACTGCCGCTTCGTAGATATTTTAGGACTTTCTTCCCACTAGTGCCTTCTTGTGTTACCCAATCAAGACACACTTAGAGCTAGATGGATTCCCACTATCACCTTCAAATGTCACTTTTCCAACAACGAATTTAGGGCATGAATAACTACACAAATTCTGCTATAAATGTCCTTTTCCATAAGAAAATTCTACGGTTGCAAATTGCTCCTGGATAATCAGACCTATGAGCTTGTATTCTATCACTTCTAACAATTTCTTATTCCTTCAAGAGACTTGCTTCTTAGGGCATGAATAAAGCCTATACAATCCTCCACAAGTTTTTCTTGAGGCTTCTCCAACTCCACCAACTTGGTCCACTCTCATGCTTCTCTCTAATAGTCCATGAGCTTCTAATACAATGTCCTCTTCTAGGACCTCTCATCGAATTGCATCCAACCATCATTAAGATACCATCTACAACTCATTGTTTCTGTCCTCTTTCCCTTGGGATCTATCCCTCCTAGATCACTAATTAGGACACACCAACAACCCTAGCACCTTCTCAAATCAATGTCTAATATTCTCCCATTGGTTTTCTCCCTTACTATCCACTTTAGGCAACAACAACATTGATCTAGGGCTTGAGGCTCCTTCTCAACACACCCTACAACAACCCTGTACTAAAAACACTATGAAATAGTCCCAAACACATGGAGAATACCCTATTCTAGTTGTGACCTCCTTCTAGTGACTACGACCTGGTTAGGAGGTCCCTCCTAGTTCTCTCGACCCACTCAATTTTCGCTCCCACACATTGTTGCAACTACCTAAGACCTGAGGCCCTGCATAGAGATACACCACACCAAAATGCACTATAAAAAAGAGAGTAAAACATACCTTTGATCTTCATCCTAATATGGAAAGTAAGACACTCCACACATGCTGCCTCAGACCTGCGATTCTCTCCCGCAAGGAATTTTCATCCAAAAAGAGATAAGCATATCCACAAACTTGTGCTCCTTGGATCTTTGTCCTTGCCTCAGATCTGTTGTCCAATTTCAGAGCTAATAGTAATGGATGATGCACTTAGGATGTTTCAAATATCCTCAACGAGCCTTGAATTTATATCATTCATGTGGGTGACATAACATCCCTTGAAATGGAACCTTAATATGTTCTTCGACCCAACCTTAAGGTCTCTTTCATCCACATTGATCAGAAAAAATTTATATCTCATGATTGACACATCATTTTCATGTTCTTGAAGTGGTCCCTAGCTCCTCTAGGGCTACCCCTTCACCTCCATGTGTCAAACCATCAATTTCCATCATGGATTTTCCCCCACATACTTGGGTACAAAATCCCTAGGCTTGGGTTATAATCCTACAAAACCATTTTCTGTGCCTATTTCTCCAAAGCCCTCTAGCCTAAGGTTTGGAGTACCTCCCAAGCTACAAATCTCAACATGTGACACCCTTGTACAAAACATCAATATGCATGGCCCTAGAGCTCAATTTGAGATGAATAGCCAAATTCAGTTGACAAAGGAGCTATTAGCCAATGTTGGATCCATGCTGATCCATGCCTTGTCCTCTTAAGTTTTATTTAGTAATTTTTAATTATTTATTCTTAGATATTTATATAATTTTCTAGTTTTTTTTAATCCTTAATTTTTATGTTTATTTAGTTTAGTTTCCTTGGTTAATTTAATCCTTTTTATTAGTATTATTCCCTTTAACATGTTAATTTTAATATTATTCTTTCTTAATTTTCATCTCTTTCCCGATCTTGACTTTATCTTTTTGAACAATTAGAATTTGAGTTGTTCCTTTATTTCATGTGATTTATTTAATTTAATTTAATTATTATTATTATTTTTACTCATTTTTTTACCCTAATAATTTAGATTAATTAGATTTATTGTCTTGATTATTTAAGTTTGACTAAAATATTGTTTTATTATTTTTATTTAATTTTATTTCTATTTCATTGTTGGTTTATAATTTATTACATAATAATTTTCCTTTTGGTTATATAGCTTTCTTGATTCAATATTAACAACTATATTATAACTACTTTCTTTATATTAAATATTATTTATTAATAAATAATATTTATTTAGTCAAAACTAACTGTTATATTCTAGCGGTTAAAAAAAATAAAAATAAAATAGTTCTCTTCATTTATTTAATTTGATGCCAAGTTCTGATTCTTCGTCTTGTCCTGACGAGAAACCACACTAGATGGTTTGAAACATATCTAAAAATTGTTTTTGATGTCATTTTACCAAAATATTTCTCAGCATTCATAGCATGGATCACAAAATCTTGAATTTGGATATTACAACCCTGCACAAAAGAGCTATTAAATTCTTCAATTTTCCCACCACAGTAGATTGTATTCTATTAGTTTTATTAGTTAAAGAAAGGAATAAATCCATGGACAAAATGAATGTTGTAGTCTTAAAGCTAACAAGACAAATAATGAATTATCAAAATGTTTAAACAATGGCAATGTATAAACTATAAGATTAAACAATGAATCTCTAAGGTTAACGAACATGCAACCTTGTATGAGTTGCACCTCTTTTGATTTTATTAGCCCCAAATGAAAGAATTTGGATAAAAACCCTCACTATCGTGCAATTTGGTTAATATTTCAATTATTTATTTATTTATTTATATTTATATTTTTAGTTTTTATTATTTATTTATTGATTTTTTTTTATTGAAAATGCAGTAAGAAAATCTCAGTTTGATTTTTCCTTGGTCAAACTAGAGAAAATTCGAATCTCTATTTCAGCATAAATATTGGAGGTAGTTAACTGAGGTGACATGGAACTTGTCCCTCAATTAACCAGTTAATTTGGGTTGGGGAAGCTTGAGTTTAGTTGCTAATTTGTAGCAATCTGTTTCAGTTAATTTGAGTTATTATCAGTTAAACTAGTTCTATATGTTAGAAGAACCAGTAGAGGTCAATTTGTGGAAGTGGAACTTCAACCACACTTGGTGATCAACCAGTTAACTCATCGATCAACATAAATAATTGTTGCATGCAGAGAATTCATGTTACCCATTTGAGATGGATATTCCAAGGCAATGTACTATAATTTTTAGTATATTCCAATGTGTATACGTGGTGCATGCAGTAAGAGTAAGGACATAGTGGTTTTGCACAATTCAATAGTGGGAAATTCCTAAAAAATAGGGGCTAATTCCTAGAGGAAAAACACAAGGAAATAAGATCTTAGAGGGCTTGAAAATTGGTTAAGTGTTGGCCAGAGTCAGTTAGATAGACATAGGGATAAACCATATAGTGGTAGGGTGTGATCGAGCTTGTTCATCTCTATTATATAATTAATGCAATATAGATAGTAAGGGGTTTTGAGCAATTGCTTTCCCCTAGATAAATGTATGTGCATTTGTGATGCTTCCTTTTTCATTTCTATGATTTGTGCTCTAGATGGTGAATTAAATTCCTCAGATCAATAAAGTAGCTTCAAGTCTTGTGATTTAGTAAATTTCATGAGAAGATTTGAATCTACACAGTAATTTCTACATGGTATCAGAGTTGGAATCAATGTAGAGCAGATATTTTGAAGCTGTCATTGTAGGAGGTTTGAATTTGAAGATCAATGTTGTTGTTTTTCTTCAGGACTTAGAAGATAACTTTCAATGGACTAAGGCTAGAGTACGTCTTGGAAGGCACCTCAAACTTTGTTGCTTGGAAGGACCGCATGGAGGCAGTATTGGATGATAGTAGGTTTCTAGAATACATCAAGATAGATGTTGCAAAGCCTCAATCATCTGATTGGGAGTACTAGATCATATTGTCTCGAATTTCCATATAAAAGAGACTTTTTTCACAATGTGGAAATCACTGACATAATTGTTTGAGAATAATAGCGATCACACGAAGCTGGAACTCACAGACAACCTTCAAAGTATTAAGATGCAGAAGAATGACACAATTCCATAATATTTTAGAAACTTCACACAGTGTCGTGATGAAGGTGTCAATGTCCCTGAAGAGGACTTGGTAGATCTATCCCTTATGGGTCTTCTCAAGAGTTGGCATGGCTATCAAGACTCGATAAATGGTGGGGAGAAATTACCAAGGTTGGAGTTCTTATGGTCTGACTTCGTAAATGAGGAAATAAGGTGGAATACCAAAGATGAGACTTCATCCAAGGGCAAGGATGAGGCGAAATGTGCCTTGGATGGAAAGGAAAAGAAAGGGAAAGGGAAAGGGAAGAAATCCCAATCCAAAGTAGAATCTAGTCAAGGGTGGCAAGAATAAAGACTTGTCCAGAATAAAGTGCTTTCACTATCACAAATTCAGGCACTATGCCACAAAGTGTCCACAAAAGAAGACAAGCAAGAATACTTCATGGGGAGCAGCAGGTGAAGCCTTGGATTCATAGTTTGATCATGACTTCAGTCTCATTGCATGCATGACGAACAAAATGATGGGAAGCGTGTGGTACTTGGAAAATGGTGCCACATTCCATATGATAGGGAATATATATTTTTTTAGTGATTTATCTCTAGATGCACATCGATATGGGAGATGATGGAAGGTACAATGCGACTAGGCTTGGTACAGTCACCTTTCAGAGGGAGTCAGGATCCCCTCTCAGACTCAAGGATGTGATGTTTGTTCCAGGTCTAAAGAATAATCTTGTCTCCGTTGCAATTTTGGAAGAGCATGGTTATGATGTGATATTCAAAAAATGAAATGCATTACTGATACACAGAGCCATAGGAGCGGTGAAGAAGATCAGGGAACTTGTGAAGAACCTCTACAAGCTAGATGTGGAAGATTGTGCTTCATTGAGCACAAAGGTGAAGAAGGTGGAGAGCTGCAATGTCAATGAACTTTGGCATAAAATAATTGACCATGTGCATCATGGTGCTTTGAATATCATGCAATAGACTACCACAAACCTCCCCAAAGGAGAACTAGAGAAACAATATACATGCAAATGGTGTACCTTGGGGAAGTACATAAAATCCACTTTCCATGATCAGGACAACATAGCACATGAAATCCTTAAAAGGATCCACTCTGATGTTTGTGAACCTTTCTCTATAGCCTCCATTGTCAGTCAAAAATATTTTTTCATCTTTATTGATGACCTCTCAAGGAAGTGCTGGATCTTCTTCACGCGGAAGAAGGATGAGACTTTGTCCAAGTTATTAGATTTCAAGGTACTGTTGGAGAAAGAAGAGGGAGAAAAGGTGAAGGTTCTCAAGAGTGATAATGGAGGTGATTACATGTCAAATGAGTTTAAAAATTTATGTGCAAAAGAAGGCATTCAACGAGTTTTGATAACACCCCACTGAAAAGAAGAATCGTATCATTGTAGGAGCGTCACAGGCAATGTTACATGACCAAAGCCTACCTCTACGCATGTGGGCTGAAGCATGAAACAAAACAATCTATTTGTGGAACAAGAATGCTCATTGGATTCTTGGCATGATCACAATGGAGGAGGCTTTCTCGGCGAGGAAGTTGGATGTGTCACACTGAAATATTTTTGGAAACTCTTTTCACTTCCATGTATCCAAAAAATCAAGGAAGAAGCTAGAAATGAAAAAAAAATTGGGAGTATTTGTGGGTTACATAGAAAATCCCCACAACTACTGTGCGTACTTCCCATCCATCATAATGATAGTTATGTGAAGGGATTTAAAATTTGATGAAGACAAATCCATGCGTTGCTCTCTTGAGAGGGAGGTTTAGATCCTACCTGAGGAGGAACTTTTAATTCCAAAGAAGAAGCCTCAAAATGTTGTGGAGAAGCCACAAGTTGGGGAGAAGAGAGTGGAGACAACCATTCAAGCAGAATCATCTAGAGAAGGAAGGAAGACAAGAGGGAGAATGTGGGTTCTCCTTGAAATTAGCACAAGTAGAGAAGGTCACCAAATCGGTACATTAGCTACATGGCTCTAATGAATCAACTAGTAGAGACTGGGCCATCCTCTTTCAAGGAAGTAGTATAGAAACTTGTATGGTTTGATGCAATGGTGGAGGAGTATGAATCCATTGTAAAGAACAATGTTTGAGAAGTGGTACCAATACCATCAGACAAACCAGTTGTGGGTTTGAGATGGATCTTCAAGGTGAAGCATGCAATAGACAAAAGCTTAGAAAAGTACAAGACCAGATTTGTGGCCAAGGGGTACTCTCAGATTGAGGGGATTGACTATGAGGAGACCTTTTCTTCTATAGCAAGGTATGCATCCATCAAATCAATCCTTGCTCTGGTTGCACAGAGCAGGTGGAAGATCCACTAGATGGATGTGAAAACAACATTCCTCAATGGATTTATTAAGGAGGAGGTGTATTTCGAACAAAAAAAAGGCTTCGATACTTTTGTTAGAGAGTCTCATGTGTGCAGAATCAAGAAAGCGTTGTATGATATTAAGCAAGCACCCCATCCTTGGTACACCAGGATCGATACCTATCTCACTAGTTTGGTATTCACTCAAAGTGAACCGGATGCAAACCTATATCATATTTTGGTAGACAATAAATTGTTGATTATTGTTTTATATGTTGATAACTTGATTTTGACTGGTGATGGGCAAATAATAAGATCTTGCAAGGAGGACCTTGTAATAGAGTTTGAGATGAAGAACATGGGCCTCATGCACCATGTTGTCACTCGGTAATATCCGAGGTTGCAAAAGAAAATCACATGGGTAACTACCAACCATTTTGGAAGCCGAGATTATCCCTACTAGATTTAGAGAGGGCTCTCTCTATTAAATTTAACTTTGTTTTGATTAAGGATTTTAGGCTAGTTATTAAGGTGCTTACTTGGTTGTTTTAAATGAGGGTTTGGCTGATAAATTGGTCATATCACCATTGGGGTATGGAGTCATCTGTTTAGTCATGGATCTAAAACATGTTTTTAAGGGAAGTGTTCATAGGGAAAGGTATCCCACCTGTTGGATTCTTTAATTTGAATGAGATGGAAAGAAGAAAAGAAAATATTTAATTAAGCAAAAGAGAATTGAATAATTCCCTTAATATCAGATGAGATACATTAATAATTACTAATAGCGAGTTAGAGTGCTAAGAAACGAATTCTGTTCTTATACTTTCTGTTTAACAATTAAGAATTAAGAAAACATAAACATGATAGACAAAGAAAATAAACAAAGAACAATAAATGCACTTCATCAATCAACTGAACACAAGAATCCTATGAATAACTTCCTTTATTACTGAATAGGTCCATTGATGTTCCATAAACTACAATATCTTTTCATTTGAGTACAAAACAATAATAATCCATGATTACCAACCCATTCTCATTAGAAATGAGGGGTATTTATAAAAATACTTACAAAAAATCTTGTCATAAATGACCAGGATATATTTAAGGAGTTCCTAAATAGAATCTATCTAACTGTTACAAAAATTTTAGGAAAATTTAAACTGCTTGAAGTGTTGGCATTGTTTTTGTGGAAGATCTGAATAGTTGGCCCCTTTGAATCATGCTATGTTGTTGATGTTGAGATGTACAATGAAGCACCTTGTTACCCTAGTAACTCGAATAAATCATCCGATATTTCTTCACCTAGGATATAAATTTCTAACTTTTTCCTGTAAAATTCATCTACCTCTGTATATTTGGAAAAGGTAGGTTTGGTGAGGAAAAGGTGTTTCACCTCATGCTGAATCTCCAACTCATGTCCCGATGCTTCCAAAAACGCTTACCTGTAAGATTTCCCTGTATGGATGCAAATTTCTTAGTGTCTTTATGCTTCTCTAATAATTTCTGGTTATAATATGACAGAGTCATCAAATTATCATTTAAAACCAACAATCCTGGCATTCCTTTATTCTTTAGTGTTTTAAATTTGTTGAGGAACCTATGAACACCAATCTGTAGTACCTGACACTTCTCTTCAAGTTGTTGCATTAGATTCTTTTTCACCAAAACTTTCTTAACTTCTAAAATTGTCTCTATTGTGTCTTCAATATGTAATTCTTCCAACTCATATTTATTATTTGAATTGAGGAATTTTATAATCTTATTTGCTTCTTTCGGTCTATCAGCTAGTTCCTCAGTTTGTGCAATGGCTTCCACTTCCTCATGAATTAGTTATTTTTGTTCAAAAATGATCTAGATGCTGGGCTACATTTCATTTATTGATTTCTTAATATCCTTCCATATTCTTTCTTTGGCTTCACCCAAATTCTTGCCAATTTGATTCTGCTGCTCTAATCTCTATAACTGGGCAGTTAACCTATTTGACTTCTGCACTTCTGCTATGAGACAATCATCTAATTTTCTTTGCTGTTCCTTTAGAAGTTTTACTTGTGCTCTCATATTTTCAATCTCATTGTTTCTTATTTTCATGTCTTCCATAGCTCTAATGAGATTTTCTGATGCATCTGTGGTTTCAGTTGCAAGGAGAGTTGATGAAGATGTTGTAGCTGGCATTGAGATTATGAGGGGTATAACCTCCAAAGTCCGTGCTACCCCATCTGAATTCTGCTCCTTTTCTTTAATCAGTTTATCCATCTCAGCCTCCATTTCTTTAATCTGTGTACTCTGCTCCATTATTAGTTTCAACATTTCCTCTTTTTGTATCTTTGTTTCTCCTAATTCCTTTGCATGAGAATCTTCAATGGCAGGCAGCTTCAACTTCTTTCTCAAGGATGCTATATCATTGTTCTTCTTCTTAATGATCTCTTCAATAACCTTTGAATTACTTGGATCATAACCTGCTTTAATCACCATCTCCTCTAAATATTTGATTATGTTATCTTTGACCAGAGAGGAATTTTTTTTCCAGTTTGAGGTGTGATTGAACATTTTTCAAAGATAACTGTAGCTTGGAAGTAGTAATGGCAGCCTGTGTAAAAGTTGAATATGCCATCTCTCCCATTTTCCTATGAATTTATATTTGGTCGAAAGGATGGACATATTTTGCCTCAAATTTGAAGGTGGTTTGCTTGAAATCAGCTGTTGATTTAGGTTGGGGCACTTGAGCCTACAAGAATGCCATATGAATTCTCCCTTTCTTCGTATCATAGGATGAAATGAGCTTGTGTTGAATAGAGGAAGACTGCTTCCTAAATTGAGTATAAATGTTGTCATGGAGGGATTCATTCCTTTGTTTGATTTCTTTGTACCTTTGAAATATGTCCAGCTACCTCTGTTCTACAAATGAGCCTATTTTATGAGGTGTTGTGGCTTTATTCTCTTTACTGGTTAAGGATGATGGAGAATCAATGGTACTGCTACCGAACTGTGAAGTATGAGGGAGAGTGAGTACAATAACACCCTGTGTTTCCTTCTCTAGTGTGAAATACACCTTGGAGCTTATCTTTGTTTTCTTCACGTAAATCTTGACTTCCTTTGCTGAGACTTCTAATAGTGGGGAAGAATCATCTTCTCTTTCCCTTTTCTCAGTTTTCTCTCTAGGAATAGGAGTCTCGGAAGTGGTTCTAGTCAATGCCTACTCCTCGGTCTCCTGCAATGTGTTCTCTTCCCAATCCTGTTGATTCATATATTTCTTAATTTCTGGTCTTTGGGTATGTACATAAGGGGTTGTCTTTTGGTCCACCCTTAGCTTAGAAATTATCCTAAGGGGGTCATAAGACCATGTGAAGATGAGGGGAAATTCATCTATTTTAGAAGGATGTCTGCTTCCTCTCCTGTTGCTCTACGGTTACAGACAAATGACCCTATCTATGTTTTGATTCTGAACTGTGACTTCTTCTTGGCTGCCACAAAGTGAATGTTATCTGATTGGATTATTTTCCTGATGTATCTTAAGGAAAATATCCTCATAGGAAGGTATTTTGGTAGTTTATAGGGTGGCAGCTCGGAGCCATAATCCTTGATATCTGTATAATTTTGGTATAAATACCAATCACCTATTTTCACTCGCTCACTGAGATGCAACACCTTTTGAATGTCTTCATTGATCCTAGGAATTTGTGGCTGCTCAGTAAACAAGTTGCTAGATATATGATGTGATCTATAAAATATTTGAGCCTGTACTCCTCTGAATTTTTTCTGATGATTGAAGTCCAAAATATTATAGACTGAGGCTCACCCTGCTCAATGAGTTTTTGCATTGCAAAAGGAAACCTATCTATCTGAAAGATAAGATGCATCTGTATCAGAACAAAAGAATATCTAAACATTCCTTTAGTCAAAAACTGAAGGAATTGTTCATGTATGGTATTTGCAAAAACGTTACCATAGTAAAAAATGACTGAAGGTCCTTTTTCTATGGAAAGGATGGATAGAAAGCGTAAAATAGGCTCATATACCCATTCATCCGAGAAATATCCAAGTAGACAAGACAAGACAGAGATAATTTGTCTAGTCCTTAGGGGGGAAATAGAAGAGGTATAAGGGGGTTTTTTTCTTGGGAAATTGAGAATCTTCTGGGAGGAAGATTGAAAAAATCTTAGCTCTTTGGGGAAAAGTAAGCTTTAGGTAGATATTTTTAAGAGCTTCATTGGAGAAGGGAGTTAAGGATTCACTGTGTGGGATATGCAACATCTCTTTTATACTCTCAGGGGTAATGGTGAAAAGATTTCACCATTAGGGGATATGAGGTCTCTTTTTCTTGAGGTATAAGAGGTCTGGAATTTGAGAAAAAATTCTAGGAAATAATAGGATTGAGGAAAAATGAATAGGGGTAATATGGATTGCCAAAGCCCAAGTTCATTTGACTGGTCTAGATGGTTGTCTCAAAATAACAATTTAATCCAAATAGGTCAAATTCACACTATGTTTTGGCAATTTTGTAGTCTCTGTTGAATAAGGGAATGTGGTGTAAATCCATGGGGGGAGAAAGCATAGGATTTACCACAATGGCATGAGTTTTGGTTTTGGGGGCCATTGTGATGATAGGGTAAAATAATAGAGGAAGACAATGCTAATTTCCTGGGAAAAATAACTTGCAGGTTATCACGTTATCAACAATGGATTGTGGATGAGGGGAAACAAAGATCAAATTAATACTGTTGAGAGAATGTGAAAATTAGGAAAGAAAGTGATTGAGGGCGACTGTAGGGATTTATGAGTTTGCATGGAGCGGGACTGTTAGATGAAACAATTATTTAGGGGAGAAATCACTCTGCAACAGAAACAAATGGCAAAGGGAGGAAGTGGAAATGGTAGTGTTGTAACGGTCAGTCGACATGGAGCCGAGTGATAGGTGGAAAAGGGCATGGCGTGGGACCGTTGGCGGGAGAGGGTGTGAGGATGGGTGGTTTTCAGAGAGGGGTATGAGTGGCAAGTGGAAATTGAGGGGGGGGGGGGGGTGCGAAATAGTGTGAGAGGGACATGTAGTGGTAGGGATTGGAGGGAAAACCACTTTTTTGGAGCCCCTACTCGCCGATAAAGGGAGACATGGTGGGGGGGCGATGAAAAGGTGTGGGAGTCATCTGATGAATAAGACTATGTGATTGGGAGCAGGGAGATGTGCGTCATTTGAGCATTAACGACAAAAAGTCTCATCAAGCATGTAAGTTTACAATAAAGTCTATATCTTGGACAAATGATACCACATATTGGCATTTTTTATAATAAGTTTAATTTTCCCCCAAGCTAACCTAACTAAAACCAATTGAGGTGCATTTAGGAGTGAAAACCTTGATTTATTTTTACAATTTAAAGGACTAAAACACCTATTCAAAGTGTAAAACTAATCTAACAATTATGTTAATCTAGATTATGCTATTAGATTAATTTATTCATCTAACTTACCTAACTTAATCTTAGCCAAGATTACATTGTTTGGCTAAGCTATTCATTCTAACCTAATTGACATAAATTGAAATTTTCTTGAACATGATTAAGAAATATGTTTCAAACAAGAAGAAGTATTGTGGCACTTTGAACAATATACACACATTTTCATGAATTTCTCTTTAAAAAAATATTATATTATCAGTCGCACTTCAACTGGCATTGTTTTCAAATTATTTATTATTCTTTTTTAATATATATTTTTGTGGGGTTCTTTATCATTTTTTAAATTCTATTTTTGCATTTATTTCCTTTGTTATATTTTTTTTATATACCCTCTTTTCATTTTTATTTATATATATATTTTTGGAAATCATTTGCAAATGCAATATTATTTACATACTAAAATAAATGGGAAAATATTGAATCACCTAGTGATCCTATAAATTATAGGACCCTAACATAGGCTCCAGCTGGGGATGGCATTCTCCTTGAGATGCCAAGAACACCATTGACCAATAGCCTTAGATCATCTATTTCAATTCTCTGCATTTGACTTATTCTTTGTTGTTGTAGTTATGGTGACAGATTGATCGCGAGTTTATGGCCTTCTCCTCGGGCTTCAAATTTTGATAGTAAGTCACTCACTCATCACAATACAATGTAAATGATATGTATAATGAATCTTGTGATGAAGTAAACTATGAAATGAAAAATAATGTTTGAGCATTCTGCCATTGACTATTCCATTAGGCATATTTACTCCATTCATATCTTTCAAGAAATAGGCATTGTTACCTCTGAAAGCACACATTTTATAAGGACCTTTCCATAAATGATCAAATTTCCCATGCTCACCCTTCTCTTATCTATTGGAATCCCATTTTAAAACAATGTCTCCCAACTGAAAATCCTTAGCTTTTGTTCTTTTGTCATAAATTTTCTTGACATTTTCCTGAATTAGCTGAGTGTTACTGTAAATTTCTTCTCTGGTCTTTTGCAGTTGTATTGTCTGATTAACCCTTCTTTGAATGTCATTGGGTTCAAATTGTAGTTCCTGCAACATTTTCATAACAAGGTCACCTAGGAAGGTTGGAAAAACAACATCCATACCATAAACTAGGTTGTAAGGGGAAATACCAATTGATTTCTTTGTGGTAAGCCTGTTAGCTCAAAATGCATTGACAAGCTTGCTGTGCCATGATTTCTTATTATCTTGCAACAATTTTTTGATGATATTAACCAGAATTTTATTGGAAGATTTTGCTAACTGATTTCTCTAAGGATATTAGACAGTATAATTTCCGAAAGTGATACGATATTTGGTGAAAAAAAGCACCATCTTCTTGGACTTAAATGATGCTACATTGTCAGTGAAAATTTTCTTGGGACAACCAAACCTTGAAAGAATATTAGTTTCTAAAAATTTGATAATCATTGCATTAGTAGATTTCCTTGTAGGAATTTCTTCAATCCACTTGGTGAAATAGTCAGTGGTAGTGAGAATCCACTTATGTTGGGCTGAATATGAAGGATGGATCTCTGCAATGAAATCCCAACCCCATTTCCAAAATGGAGTCTTTGTTGAAATTGGCTTTAAGGGAAAAGGAAAAAGTTTCCTTTTTCCTTAAAAAATTTGGCATTTGCGAGAGGAGGCATCTCTCTTATGGACATATTTAAATAAAGTAGGCTAGTAGAAACCTTCTCTAAGGATCTTGTTAGCAGTAGTTTTCCAGTATAAGTGCCCACCACAATATCCTTCATGAAAGTCCTGTATTGATCTATTTGCCTCATCTTTCAATAGGAATTTTAGCAAAATTCCACTAGCATCTTTCCAATAGAGATTATTATCTAAAATACAAAATTTCACATCTTTGAGTTTCAAAAATCTAGCCTTAGTTTTGGTCAAACTAGGAGGAACTTGTAAATTTTGTAAAAGAAAAATTAGATCTGCATACCAGGGAGAGTTTGCAAAACTCTCAGATACTTGTGGAGGTTCCTCCTCTTCTTGTTCATCCAATATAACTACAAACTTCATATTTAAAGCATGAAAATTAGATTCAACCATTAATTTAGAAAATCCCTAACCTTTAATGAGCTTAGTTGGTTTGATCTCAATATCATATTCAAGAATAATGGCAATCCATTTACCTCTTTTCCCATCAGTACCATTTTGGGTTAGTATGTCTTTTACTGCAACATTAGGAACATATGCAATTATATGCGAATAAAGAACATATACTCTAAAATCTTTAATGGATTTCACTAAAGAAAATGCTTGCTTTTCCATAATGATGTAATTTAATGCAACATATCTTAAGGCTTTGCTAAAGAAAGCAATTGGATATTCATGTCCCTCATTATTATTCTGCAAGAGAACTACTCCAATGGTATGCTTAGATGAAAATGAAAAAATGAGAAAATCCTTAATGAAATTAGGACTAATTAACACAGGGGCTTGTGTTAAGGCTTGTTTTACCTGGTCAAATCTCTGTCTTGCCTCATTGTTCCATTTCACCTCAGTGTCCTTCCTTAGCATGTTTGTTATTTTTTTTAAAAGTTCAACTAAGTTAGGGATAAATCTCCCTAGGAAATTAATTTTTCCAATAAAAGGCTAGAGTTCCTTTATATTCCTAGGATGACCAATTTTCAGAATAGCTTCAATTCTAGTTGGATCAATCTTTATCCCATCTTTCGAAATTATGTGGCCTAATATTTTTCCTTCTTCTAAGCCAAATGATGTTATCTTTGGATTCAAGGAAATACGAAATCTTCTACTCTTCTCGAAGACTCTTCTAAGGTCAAGTAAATGTTCCTCATCAGTTTTTGAGAAAATAATGATGTCATCCAGATATATGACTATGAATCTTCCTATGTCATTAGAAAATGTAATGTCCATGGCTCGTTGAAACATAGCACCAACATTCATTAAGCCAAATTGCATCTTCACATACATGAAGCTACCCCAAGGAATGGTGAATGTTGTTTTCTCTTGATCTTCAGGATGTGCTAACACTTGATTATAGCCAGAGAAACCATCTAATAAAGAAATTCTTCTTGAACCAACTACTTTCTGCATAATATGATCCATTTTTGGTAATGGATAGTTATCTTTAAGTGAAACTTTATTAAGGTTTCTGAAATCCACATAGAGTCTGATTTCTCCTGTTTTCTTTCTAGTTGGAACTAAGTTTGACACCCAATTAGAGTACCTTAAAGGAATTATGATCTTAGCATCATACATCTTTTTGACTTATTTCTCAATTAAAGGCATCAATATTGGATTTATCTTCCTGAGTTTTTCTTTGAAAGGTTTATGATCTTGTGTTGTCTAGGTAAATCCTCTATGTGGACAAAGATGATCCCTCTAGCCCAATGAGTGGGTCTAGCAACTGAAGTGATAATCCACCAAATAGTTTCCTAGGTTACAACTGACAAGAGAGTCAAAGAAGATGGCCTACCTCATTTCAATGCTATCTTGATTTCCTTTATTGAAGACCTTGAATCTCTTGCATCATAGGCTCGTTCTTGCTGTTCACAGTGTTTATGCACTTGCACAAGAGATAAAACAAAACAAGGCATGCAAATAAAAATAGCATATTCAAAAGTAACCTACTTAAGTGATCAAGGAATGTTAAGCTAAATCATACATGAGCATACACATTTAGGGAAAACAAACCAGTAGTTTTATATTAATAGAAAATAAAGGAAAGCATACAACCAAGGCTTGATGTTGATAGGATCTCCTTGAATGAATATCCAAGTCCAAGCTAAGCTCTCCAAGCACTCCTTCTCCAAGCCAAATGAGTAGCATATAGGCACAATCTTAGCATAAGGGTGCAAATAAGCATAGACCAACCATTTGGGAATGAGAGAGGATGAATATATAGGCTGGGAAAGGGAGCTAGGACCTCTCAAAAGATAGGATTAGGTCCTAATATCAAGGAGGTATCACATAGGGATAAGAACAAGAGGCCAAGTTGGGAGAATTCGGCCTCAAATATGCCAAAAACCTCCATCTTGCTGCTTTGGAAGCTTCTAGATCATGAAGCTTCTCATCCTCTTTGAGAAAATTTCCTTTTTTGGATCATCGCGGGTATACAAGTGAACAAAGTGATGATATCACGAGTTAATTATAGTGCAACAGGTGATGATCACTATTTTTGGACTCATAAGATCGATGATCCTCAAATTAGGGTTTTAGAGCTATTTTCTTTAAGGAAAGCTCAAGGCATTTTCTAACTCAATGTCTGAGGGAGGATCTGAGTTACATATATGAATGAATATACTACATGATGGTCATGTTTTAGGCACTTCAGAGTATGTCACAGGGAAGTGTAGGAGGTGTGACAAAATATTGTGTAATATATGCTCCCTAAAGCATGAAGGAAAAACAAGGATGATGGATGAGATACTTTACGAGCTTTTGCAAGAATGAGGACAATCACTGTTAGGAGACCTGAAAATCAAGGACGCATATACATATACATATCTGATATCAAAACATGAATCTATAGTATGGATGTAGCCATCTGGATAATAAGGAATACATGAAAGGATTTATGGCATGGGTGCAACCATCCAAATGAAAAGGATCATTTGTAAATATAAGATCCAAGGTATGGACACAACCATCCAATATAGAAGGAACATCCTAAATGTAAAGTCCCACAGTATGGTCACATCCATCCTTATAGCATAATCATGTGTACAATCATGAATAATACATAACTCCACGTAGCCTGAGTCATATCGGACAAGACTCAGGGTCTTGCACTCCATCCCAACTTAATCAAAGTACGAATTCTAACGTGTGAACGAATGTGTCAAAGTCGAACATGCTAGAAAACCACCTGATTATCGACCAATGATGTGGACCATTAACAGGCACGAGAGAAACCACCAATAATGACAATGGTCCTTAAGGTACAATAGTGCAATCCGTGAATGTGAAAATGAAGCTAAAGTCGAACACTCGTGGAATCATCCAATCGAAGGCTAATGATGAAAACTTGTCGTCAGATGCGAAGAACTTGGCATTAAGGCATGCAAGCTCTAAGGTACTGAAAGGGAGTTTCTAAATCATCTTCCTGGATAATGATCTGAAGTCAACAGGAAGTGATCTGTTGAAGGAGGGCCATGATAAATCCCTCATAATTGACATGAAATGAGGAATAAAATGGAATAAAATGAGTAGGATCTAAGACTGTAGCAAAGAGTGAGACAATGTATAGGTAAAAGCTGGAGATAAGACTTCTCTTGAACATATTGGTCACACGACTCTGGAGTGTGGAAAAATTTGACTCAACATAGGACCAAGGGTCATAATGATGAAGTGGAATAATCAAATGAGAGGAAAAATGGACTACCCAAACCTAGACAGACAAGTGACTGAGTGAGGATATCCCAAACCTGACATGAAAGCAAAAGAGTGTCATGTTCAAGAGCAACATTTTGCCTATACAAAGGATGTCTCATCTTCATTTTTTCCCACTAGTTCTAGCGAGTACCCCAATTATTTTTATCACAAATGTGAAGGGGATACCATATGCTTGTCATGTAAGTTCATTATTTGGATGAATCCATCCTAGTAAGTTTTACGAGTCCTAGGAAGGAGAAACTCGATCTCATCATGGTGACAAGTCTTTCATCATTTAATTTTTACGAGTCCGACATAAGAGTAAATCAGTGCCTTTTTCATATTTAGAGAGTTTGAAAAGGAGACAAAAAAGAAAACTCCATCATGTCCCTTTTCGTAATTTGTCCCCTGAATCCGAAAAGGTAGAAAACAATATTCGAGAGAACCTCTTGATCATGTTGACCAAGGTGTACCTTTTTTGTAAATAGTCAACCTCAGCCGGAAAAAGGGATAAACGTATACTGAGATGACGTCAATTAATTTAATTTAACGAGTTCAAAAAGGCAAGTGATTGACAGTATTTTCATATTTCAAGAGTTAGAAAAGAGCTGAAAGATGACTCTTCTTAGAGGAACGAGTGGTATAAAAAGGATAACAACTAGTTCTGGTGATGATGGAACTGCTCAAAACATGTAAGGGTCAAGAGGCTAGCTAATAAGACCACTCATCGTAGATGTTCCTCAGGCATAGGTAAAACAACCAAGTGAAAGAATATGATTAGCCAAAGAGATGGTGATGATGGAATGAAAGAACCAAGGCTCATCTGGAAAAAATCAGCCGATAAAAACAACAATCACAAGAGGTAAAACAGGAATGGTTTCATTTTACAAAAGCTTGAAACATGTGAAACTATGCTTGAGTATACTTGAGGAAGGTTTCATTTTTCACACTCTTGAAACATGAGAAAAACTATGCTTGGATTTTGTTTCATTTTTACACAAGCTTGAAGCAAAGATAAACAATGCTTGGATTTGGTTTCATGCCGCCAACATAATGACTCAATTTGAGATACATGCCCCCCAAGATTCATTTCATTCAGATAAGTGGATGGAAGGAAGGTTCACTTACGAGATCAAGTGAAAGACTCGATTGGGATTTTATGAGATCTAATTAAAGACTCGAATTGGAAGGGGATTTGTTTCATTTTTTAACGAGCTTGACACATAAAAATAACCATGCTCATGACACCTTGTTTCATTTTTTACCAAGCTTGGATCAAGTAAAAGAACTCTGCTCATGGATACCTATTTCATTTTTTAATGAGATTGACATAGTAAAAGAACTATCCTCATAATCCTTTGTTTCATTTTTTAACGAGCTTGACACAAGACAAGGAACTCAACTCCAAACATGTGATCACAGACCGAAAGAGGCCATGGATTTTAAAACGTTCTCATCATATGGGAGAAAAACACTCTAGAAGGGATACATGTCCAGGGATCCAAATGAAAAATTGGTCCCCAATGCCCCCAGTACATGGTGTACTACATCACCTACTAGATCATCAGTAGATTTAGGCATGGAGTAGGTGGTAATGTAATTAACCTATGGCGGGGGTTATACCGCTTGCACATAAGAACCATTTAGGGATGATGGTTGAGTGGGAGTTGATTCAGGACCAATGAGTGTAAGTTTATTAATGATCATAATTCTTCCTTCATACGGGAAACACATCACTCGAAAGAGGGAGCAAACAAGACCTCATATGACATAAAAATAGTCATGACCAAGGAGTAGATTAAAATCTAAAAGGACTTGGAAAACCATCACATCTATATAGACAATCTTTCCTCCCAAAGTAATAGGTAACTTAGGACGGATCCCTAACAGTTTACTGGTTCCTCTGTTAATAGATAACAGATTCTGGGTGGCGGGGAAAAGTTGAGGAGAACCTAAAGCTTGCCAAGCAATTGAGTGTAGAATGCTAACAAATGCACCCTCGTCTATGAATATGCTAGGTATGGGCATATGGTAATCCTATACTATAATCTGGAAAGGCACATAAGATGGAAGACGATATCCTTCCAGTCGACTCCAATCAAAATAAGTGACTAAACTACTCATAGGGGGTGTGGTAGGAACATGATAAATGACCTCTTTCTCTGTGGGAACAGGAGAACTACTCTCATGCACCTCGGGAATGGGAGGATTTCCTTCTAGTTCATTCGAAACTAAAGAAAATAGAAGAAACTAAGCAGTATGAGGTTCACTGTCTACTGGAAAGGTATGGTTAACTAAAGGTGGAGTTAAGTATATTGTTTTCTCAACTAATGATTGGTCAAGAACAGACTCATGAGACTCACTTTCAAAGAGAGAGGGGTTGACCAAAGATGACTTTTGATCAATCACTAGATCAACTAGTGAAGGATCAGGGGAAAGCTTTCAATACCTAGTCGGAAGACAAGGCTGGGAAGCAGTAAGGTTTTCCAAATCTTTGGAAGCTTCATCCATAAGAGGAAAAAGGTGAATCTGATGACTACCTTCACACAAATTACATGGAAATCTGACTTTTCCATTTTTCCCATGAGCTTTATTGTTACTAGTTGAAGGTCTATCACCAACATGATCACCAGAGGTTGATGACAAAGGTTGATGTGAACCTGTAGACCACAATTCTAAGACCTTGAGAACACTGGAACAATTATAAAGAATGTGGCCACCCTTACATAACATGCAAGGGAATTTTAATTTCCAGGGCTCATTGGAAGATTGTTCTTCATTAGTTGCATCAGTAGCAATAACTGCTTGGTTGCTCCCTTTTGTATTTTGATTCTTCTTCTTCAGCCTCTTATTCTTTTTCTTAGCTTCTTGATTGATAGAATCCAGACTTTCACCAAGAGAAGAGGAGGAACGAGGTGAAGAAATAGGTGAAGAAGGCTAGGGGTCAAATTTATGATCAACATGAGGTTGATGTTGTTCAGGTGGAGGAGAACTTGGTTGAAAAACGGTTTGGACACTCGGAAACACCGAGTTTGAAAATAACCAAACTGGCAGACCAATGGTCAATATAGGAAGGGACAACATCGCCATATAGGGAGCACTAGTATTTCGAAAAGAAGGAAAAGGACTAGGATTCCCATTAGAGGGGTTTCCTTGACTAGTAGACTCAGAAAATGTTGCCATTGGTATCAACCTAAGATCTACTATGGAGTATTTCCATAGGAAGGATGTTGTTCTATGGTCAATTATTTTTAGAATTTGAAACAAAAAATTTACCTTTCTATGTTTTGAGAGTTGAGAAAAGGACGAAAATGTGACTCTAGTTTCTTTCGTTGGTTTAACGAGCTTGAAAGGACAAGTGCTCGATAATCTTTTCTAGTTTATGAAGTCAAAAAATATCGAAATGAATACTCAGGACACTCTAGGAAAAAGGGATTACCAAGTAACCATGAATTGAAATATACACCTCAGCAAATAAATTTACTAAGGACTTGACATACGTGTAGGCAATCTCCTTGAATGTTGTGTTTGGTGTATCACATTTAGAGGGTGGCATAATCGGCTTCCTATGGATAAAGGTTTGTAACCTATGAGGGTCTCCCTTTATATACTAAATGGTACGTGTTATAGAGATATTTGGGAACTGCAACTCCAGTCACATATGTCCATAAACCAAGGGCTTCTAAGTCCCTAAAAGTGTTTTTTCATACCCTAAAGGAGCAAGGTCAGCTGATTACATCATCTCCCAGAAGTTCTTCATGAAAAACTACTCAGACCTGGTCAAAGATGGACCATACAAACTGCTTAGTGCTAAGGGTGCGATGCGTCTCACTTGCCACATGAAAAAAGTGCGATGCATACTGAAAAGCCCTTCTATAGGGTGTGATCACAAAATCTTCCAAAAACTTCTCCTGTGATACTTCCCTCTCTGAATTTGCCCAAGGATGAGTAAGAGATCATGAATCTCCAAGTGGAACCAAGAACTATCAAAGAGAGGACACTAATCAAAATCCCAGAAGCTGACGCACCCACCTGCAAACATCTATATATGGATCTCTCATCCCAGAGATCCAAAGGCTGGAAACTTGTATTTTGTAAGGAAGTGTTGTTCGTTTCTTTGTGGAACATCATAGTGTTGGGTGATCTAAGCCTTTCATGAGGTGAAGAAGGGCTTTCATGCTGGGAGGATGACGTTGGGTCAAATCAATGGGTTGTAATCCTCTCTTCTACTCTTTCTATCAATAAAGCTATTTGAGTTTTCCTCCACATTCTTGTATGTCTGAGTTGATATATGCATTTGTGTGGTCAATATATATCTGATCCTATATTGTTTATGATTGTAGATCTCTATGCTTTGATGTTATTATGCTTCTTTGACTCTACAGGTGTTCTTGAAGCAGGAAAAATGAGGAAGGAGCGGCAAAAGATCTATCAAAGGGGAGAGGAAACAAGTAAGGAGCCAAGCGAAAGACTGAGGTTGGTACTCTCTGCTTCTCTCTCATCTACTTCTTGTAAAGGAAAACATAAGTAACTTTAGTTTGTTTTTTCTAAGATAGCTGCCCGTCTTAGTGGGACTAGCAGCTCTGAATGGACACTAGATTTCCTAATAACAAAATGGTGACTCCGTTGGGGAGAAAATAGATTTTTTGCTTGTTATATTTGTTTGCTTTATAAACTATAGACGGAGCCTGAAGTCAAGCTAGCTAGCCTTTGAACTTCTTTTGCTATGCAATTGCAAATTAGATCAATGCTACTTCAGTCCATCTCCATGTTTTGTTTATAAACTGAAAAATTGATTTGCAAACATCCTAATTGCCCTAGTGGTGGCTCAAGTAATCTCATTAGATCAGCCCCTATGATTTGTATTTACTGACTATCATTAGCTCGGCCAAAATCCTTGAACTAAGCTGCAAATTGTGACCAAAAACCAAGTTAAAGTCTCATCCCTAGACCATCACACCTTCTCCTCTTGGAAATATGGATGCATCGCACCTCTCCTGTGTAGTAGGTGGGATGCATCCCTATTTCCCTGTGTTACAGGTGCAATGATCAGATAAGACTATTTGTGCCTCCAGATTTTGGTTTTTCTTCACTCTGTTCAGCTTTATTCAGGGGTTTTTTTGTCTGTGATCAGTATACCACTGTTGAAACTCCCTTCCTTTACATTATTTAGCCTCCATTGTACAAAGAATTGTAAATGTTTTTATGTATTTTTCACCATTTACAGTTCTCCTTTACAAAGAAGTAGCTTAATCAAATTGTCGTCTTTTGATTTGGAAGTGTCGCAAGTGTCGTTTTTAGTCAAAGAAAAGAATTATAC
>APFE030882811.1:0-14016 GCA_000404065.3 Pinus taeda
GGTATTGAAATGTTATGGTTTTGAACCATGGTATTGGGGAAGGCCTAGGACTATAAAAGAGGAAGGAGATCTTGTGACAAATCACCATCCGGATTATTATTGAAGATCTGATAAAGTGTTAGAGCTGGTATATTGGATGGTGACGCAGATCTGGATCTGAAGGAAGGAGGAACCTTAGCGCAAAAGGAAGGATAAGGTCTATTCATGGGTCATAATCTTTAAGCCTAAATGGTAGTATCTCTGTATGATTTTGATCTGCTTGATGTGGTGCTTGTCTGATCTATAAGTCTGATAATTAGCGATTGAATATCTCGAAGAGTGTGTTGTCCTTTATATATCTGTACGCAGGTTCAGTAAAGCGAAGGCGCGTATACACGCAGTTTAGGGGAAGTGAAGTCGCGTATACGCAGGTTGTTCCATACGCAGTTGCGTATGCACGCAAGTTGCAGACTGTTGAAATTGCATATATGCTTTAAGCTGTGATCTAGCTGTTTCTGCTTATTACTGCTGTGTTCTGGGTTCTGCTGTGTGGTTTCTGGTACAGTGTTCTATGTACAGCTGTCAGAGAAGTATCTACTTGTTTCAGATCTAGCTGGTGAAAAGGGAGATTGGTTGATTCTTGATGATTGTTTGATGTTCATGGATCCAGTTTGAAAATTGATGAAAAGTGGTCCCTGGAAGAAAGAGAAGGTTGTAGCCTTTTGTAGGCCAACACCTACGTACTAGTATCTTGGCTAGTACAAGAGCTCAGGGGGTTGTAGCTCCCTTCCAGGAAAGGTGGAAAACGAGAGAGAGTTGTAGCTCTCTACAGGTTGCAGCCTGCGTACTGGTAAAGGACTGCACCAGTACTTTGTAAATAGAAGTTTCTAATTTAAAGAAAGATAGAGACGAATTGCAGCAGGTGGTTTTCACCCACATTGGGTTTCCACCTTATATCTGGTGTTCTTGTGTGTGATTGTCTTTCTGCTCTGTTTTACTTTCTCTGGTTACTGGTTATTTGATGCTACATCTCAGATTAACAAACATCATTTGAAAGTTTAAGAAAATTAAAAGATTTGCTCTGTGTACACTGGTTTACCTCTGAATAGTTGCGTATATACGCGAGTTTAATTAACTGAAGTAGCGTATACAATTTGGTTTTTGAAAAGGATTATTTGACTTGATAATACTGATTCACCCCCCCCCTCAGTATTATTTTCAACAATAAATAGTAAAATAATTTCATAAATTGTTATCAATTATAGAAGAATCTATCTAATGCTAACTGCCCTAAATTCTTAGGAAAGGGTTACTCTATCATGAGCATATGTTTTTATAGAACCTTATAACCAATGCACATCCATCATGTTGCATCCTTCTTAGGCACAATTATAAGGGGTGAACGACATGGTGAGGTACTTAGTCAAGAAACACCATGTTCCAACAGTTCTTACAGTTGTTCTTCACATTGTTTGTCTCTATAAAATTCCACTTGTACAACCCAATGTTTGGCATTGGACAGTCTAAAAATAGCTGGATTTTGTGCTCCACTTTGTTGAATTTTCATGGTTCCTATAATAGTAATGGCTTTCCAATGATTCATTAACTAGATCATCTTATATCACATTCATATTAAGCAATTATACATAGGAAATATCAACAATAAAAAAATAATGAGAGTAGGATCATGAAGAGGCAACCAAACAAAAAAGTCACAAATTTTTACCTTGGGAAAACCCTAACTAGGGAAAAACTAGCCACCTTTTCTTAGAAAAATTGTTCAATTCAAAAAGGGATACTAATATGATTTTTCAAGTCAAAATAAATTAGAACTAACTAGTAATCAAACCCAGGTCAAACCCAGGTCATGAAGGAAAATCCTCTTACCACTACTACTCCCTCTCTCACATGAGTCCTTTCACTCCCGTCAGAGACAAATCATACGGTAAAGAGGTCTACTACGAGATTTGATATCCATATAACCAAAAATATTGTGTCTGGGGTCTGTACAAAACCTTATTTACTTTGCAAACATGAGATTCCCTCTCATGTACCTCAAATCCCTGACGTAGCTCTATGTGAACTTCTTCTTCCTCAAATACTCCATTGAGGAAAGAATTCTCCACATCCACTTGATGTAATTTTGAAAACATAATAGAAGCACGAAAAATAATAGTTGTAATATAAGTGTAGCCGGAAACGAGAGTCTCCACATAGTCCTCTCCCTCTTTCTCGAATAATCCTCATGAATATTTCTTTGTACTTCTCTTTGATTCCATCTTCCACATACTTCATCTTGAGATTCACTTCGAAGTCATCAATGACATGTCTTCGACAAAATTTCCTCCATCATAGAATTCCTTAAATTTGTTGGCCTACCTACTCCCTCTAATCTAGGAGCTCTTCTGGTCATCAAGTATGCTTAGTACAATTTCTCTCTTGAACACAAACTATTGATCTTGGAAGAACCCTCTTGTCATAAATTTTGCCTCGTTCTTCCAGTGCTTCCATTTGTTGCTAGAGCCTTGTCAACCTTCATGATATACCTTTGATCCTCACTAGGAGGCCCTAGAAGAAAAATTATAACCCAAAAAAAGAAACAAAGGTAAGAGGCCAAATAATTGTAAAACAGTAATAATCAAGGAATAAGTATACAAGTACTTACCTTTTCAAAGAATTGTCAACTCCCTCTTGATATTTTCCTCCTTGGAGGAATCATTGAAATCCATCTGCGAACTCATCATCCTCATTATCAACATGTTTCTTTTCTTCCCTTCCTTGCATGAGCTAGGGTTTTTTTAATCCTAGCCTTCAAGCCTTTTGATGGAAAAAAATGACCGAAATCAACAATAGGGAGATCACCCAGTCATGGTCCCAACAAAGCCTTTATCCTTCTGAAATGGTGATTCTGACTAGTTCAAATGGGTCAAATTACACTCTCTCTCCCTGTTTTTGGTGTTTCTAATAACTTATCAACAAGAAAAGTCAATCAAACTTACCCTCTTGTAGGATTCTTGCAATGAAGCAGTTCTTAAGCTGGCATAAGGGCTCAACTAATCCAGCAATGTAGTTTCTCCTACGTAAGGAAACTTCTAAACTAGAAATTGTCCCAAAAGGTACAAAGAGAGGCCAATAGGATTATTAAATTAGAATTGTTGAATTTCTCTAGAAGAGATGTTGGTTCAAGCGTAATGGATGGGCAATTTGAGCCGGCTAAACGCTTTCTAATTGTTTTTTATTACGGTAAAATTATATTGATAATTCATTTTCTTTGCTTTCAAAAGCTTGGAGGAATTTGAAGAGCAAGTATAGAACTTCTTTGTGGGATTTGATCCCAAAATCACTGATTTGTAGATATATACTCAATGAAATGTTAATTGGTTGAAACCCTGCACAAATGTTTGATATAAGCAAATAAGCCCAAAAAGTTGAAAGGCTACAACTAAAACTATAATCAACACCCCCGTAATTCCTAATCGTTGACAAAATCAAGAAAAAGGAAAAAAAGCATATTCGTGATAGAAAAGTTACAAACCTTTCATAGTTTGACATCAAGCATTGCAGAGTACATAATGAAATAGACCAGCTACCTGATTAACAAATAAGCGCGGTAGAATTTTGATAAAAAAATTACTTTGTTTTTTAAAATTAAGAAAATAATAATGGATAAAAAATTTATATATGTCCAAGTCATGTAGAAGATTAATTATTGGTAGGGTTGCTTTGTTCCTATATACTGAAGTTTGAGGTTTATGGTATGTTTTGTTTGACAATATATAGTATATACTATTAGTTTTGTTCCAATTAGCTTTTAAGTTTTATGTTATATGTGTAGTTGTAATAAAAAATAATAGTATTTTTGAAGAGGAAAGATGCATTGTTGTTGGAGGACTGACTCTAGGGCTATAATAGGTAAAAAAATAGTTGCCAGAGGGAGAACTTATTCCACAGATTTGTATATAAAAATTGAGTTTTTTTATGCCATATGTACAATACTCTACACCAAATAGCCCCCGAAGAGAGTAATACCTCCATAAACATTGGAAACAAAGGACTTCAATGCTTAACATCCATCTTCCAAAGGCGCTTCAAGGGTAAATACTTCTGCAAGAAACACTTTCAAATATGTGTGGGGCCCCAAAGTGGGTACTCCAACCTTCGTAGGCCATTCCAAATACGTGCATCTTCCTCAAAATGGTACATTCCCACAGCAATTGAGCAAACAAGTAAACCAAGGGACTGACCTTTTCCAGCCTATATTTAAAAGAAAAAGCATCTTCCTTAAGAAGGCAATTGAGCAAACAAGTAAACCAAGGCACTGACCTTTTCCAACGTATATTTGAAAGAACAAGCATCTTCCTTAAGAAGTGAACCAGTCAACTTATTATGGAATTTGTTTCATTGGAGTGCTCCACCTATTGATGTATCTCCATTTGAATAGGTTCCCTTGCACACATCTCCATGTTATCGGTTCAAGGCACCCACACATGGAGGATATCTATTCAGATGATATACTAACTATTGAACCCTTTTTTTTTGGAATCGACCAATATGGCTGAAGCATCATTGCATCAATTGAAGGTACACAAGGATCTAACATTTTCAGGTTCTAATACTACTACATAACTTATAATTGGTTAGAAAGTTGTAGAAATATTCTACATGTGATGGCCTAGAGATAACAATACAGAGAGAAGATGACCTTCCTTTTACTCTCTTCCACCAACATGTACAATCTCCAAAGCAAACATTCAATCCAAGAATGCTCAAAACTTTCTTAAAAAACAAGGTAGATGCAATGGATGTTGAGAATTTCCCTTTGTTGTTATGTATCAGATAGAGTTTACAACATGGGGATGATCTTGCAGCTCTAGCAGCCCCTGTTATATTGGTGGCAACATGTGTGAATGCTACCTACCTCAGGATAACTACAAATGATTCTGTCATGAAAAGTTGAAAGTAAATACCTAGGATGAAACTAACAATAATAAGCATATCTGATCATGATGCATAAAATGCATAAGAAAAAAATCCCCAATATGTAGAACATAATAAAAAGTACAAAAGAATAGATGAAAATTCCCAAAAGCAATCTGTGATACATTGCATGGAATGCCATATGAAAAGTTGTACTATATTTTTTGTTACTTTTCCAATGTCATTTCCTTTTTGGTGCAATAATTTCCATGCACTCATTTTGGAAGAAAATCATGAAGCTAAAGTTAATGGTAAGCCTAAAGTGCCCTGTCAATAGGAGCTGAAGTCTTTATTTCAAAGGCAAACAACGTTTACCAAAAAAATTATATTTTAAAAATGTGCTATGAATAACTCATAATTCTCGCATTATGCATGGAGAATATCATAAAGCAATTGTACTGCTAGTTCCTACTAATGCCTTTGCAAGGGGCTTAAGATATCATTACTATAAAATGACTCTATATGACTCTCGAGTTCCAGATAAATGCTCATTGGCTCAATTTGAAGCACCAACAACAAAAACATTATGTTCATCTTCAAAAGTACTTACAAAAATAAACTACTCTATGCACAACATGCCTCTTTTGAATTGGAGTCAGGATAGCATATTGACCACTCTCAGAGTCTGAATTGTAGTTTTTCTTTTCATTATTCTCCTTTTGCTGCTTGCCAAGAGCGATGATCTTGAAGTGCTCTGAAAATGATTGACCAGGGCACAGAGGCATCCATTTGAGATAATTCATGAAAGCAGTTCCCTATCAAAGTGATATATATAAAATATAGACATCTTAGATTTCACACTGTGAAGTTATCTCTTTCTGAATTGAAGACACTCTAATTATTCTCAAAATGCACTAAGGCTATTGATGAAACAGAGACCCCACCTCTAAAATAAAGTTTCATCCTCAGACAAGTGGGAAAAACTTGGTTAGTATGAAAGGGAGAGCATAAAACTCTTCACTTCTAGGATCAGTTTTGAATGAACGTAACTTATCCCACCAATGATGGTCTCTGTCTTTCCTTGTTGAGATCTCCCCCATATGTAGAGTGTTATCCAAAAACAATGCTACGCTGCTAGTAACTAAAGGTGGTGATGAGAAAATCACATTGGTAATGTCATTGAACTGTTGAAAAAGCCATTCAAAAATGTTTAAAGTTAAAAACATTGAAAATTTGAAGATTGAAGGGAATGTTGCCACAACGAACTGCTAGCTAAAAAATTTCGATGTAGTCCCTGAACGAAGTTGTGAGAGCCCTACCTATCATCCATGATTGTTGATTGGACCATGACCAGAAGAAACTGTAAATTCATTGAAGTATTGTGGTACCGATAATACCAAAAATAGAGAGAAGCCCAAGATGGACTTTGGCCTGAAACTATTTAGATTACAAAATTGAAGGAAACTGAAACCCCCACGAGCTGCTCATCAAGAATACAAAAAAATTCAGACACGAGGCAAAACCCAAAGAATTTTTGTTCTACCCTACAATTTCAAAGCTGCATGGTACAAACTATCTGCCAATATAGGTACCCAATGAATTGTTGTTGTAGCCTAATATGTTGAAATTGCAATGTACAACTAAGTGTCTGCCAATATGATTTAACCTTAAGGTTTTATGCATACATCCATTATACATTATGGCAACAGCTAAGATACTACTAGTTGACTGACTTTCCAGCTCAGCACATAGGATTTGTGTATAGTGTATACATACCAACATAACCAAACAGGAGACAGTACATGGCAGCAACAATGGGTGCTGGAATAGAAGCAAAGATTGTTCCAAATTTGCCTGGAACACATTAACACGAAATTAGCAATGCCAAATCCTAGACTAGGGAATAAACCCCAAAATGAGAAAAACATACCAACTTGAATTGATTATCACCAAGAACAGAGAAGAATATCATCTCTCAAACAGTTATGAGATAGAGGTGTGATGTCTCCTCTGAGTTGTGATGGTTTATCTCACTTATAATGGGGATGAACATTTCATGGTGTAATTGATGTTATTGAATGCTGATAGTCTTGATGGTAGCTCAAGCAGTCATGAAATAGAGTTGTAATCTCTCCCCCTAGTTGGGGTGGTTTACTACAATTATCATGGAAAAGTAGTAGGATGATTTTTTGCAGCAATTTCCTTGAAGAAAAAATAATTAGACGCTGAAATTGGCATCACAGATAAATGAGTTACTTGTACTATGAAAAACAAGATGTAAGGATGTTTTCACACATACTAGAAAAAAAGGGACTGCACCAATGCCTTGACATAAGTATGCGTAGAAGCAGACCTCTTTTCAAGACAACTCAGGCGTGGAGTAATGAGCACTCACCATCTACCCCCTGGAACTTTCTGGAGAGGGTGAATTGACAAATTCCCTGGTTTACTAGAAACGTGGATGCCAAAAAGAATGTGGATCCCCAATATCCACGGGTTACTTTTAGGTCGTTGGATTCGTTACTAAAATATCAAAACAATAAATGACAAAAAGATATCATCAGCATGGAGTGGGAGTACTGATTGTCTTTTCGAAAATAAAGAAGAAAAAAACTTGCAAAAAATCAATGAAATTCACAAGATACGAGGAAATACCGAAAGACCAACATGGCATTGCGGTAGGACGACCGATGAGGGTTGTGTATTTCAAAACAATAGCAAGCGGAGAAGGACCTAAGAAGAAATACAAGTCCAAGACTCCCCCATTTGTTCTATATGTCAAGAAAGATCCCCCATACTCAATATCCATGCCATTACTATTCAACAGCAAAACCCCATGAGCAACGCCTCCTGCTCTCACATCCAAATAAAACAGATGAGACCTAAACATCCAAATTCGTACTCGAACTGCCAATGTTTGAATTCCAGAGTGTATAGTTCTGATTCACATTGAGGAGAAATGTCTGCCGAGTGCTCTCTCCCAATCCATACAGAGAAGCAGTCGATGGCAGGGCAGTAGAGACCTCTAAGTATTGGTCTTCAAAAACCAGTGAATTGCCAGTGGCATTTGCAGTGGAATTAAAGAGAGTCTCTCCACTTGAACGCCTCGTGATTGGAAAGCCGAATGGATTATTGGAGTAGTTAAACAACAATTCATAAGTATGATTCTGAGAATCATCACTACTATTGACCCCACCATATCTAGGCAGAATATCACTCGAAACTTCCCATCGCGGCTGGTTAGCATCCGTAATATAAAATCTCAAACTATCATTGGATTCATACCTGAAACGCGATCAAATTCAATACAGTTAAGCCCTATTTCTCTATTTGTAATAGAACAGAGCCATACAAATCTGATATGCATCATGTAGATCTAATATGCACATGCTCTTTATGCATTCACTTAGACCCATGTAAATCTAATATGCACTTGTTTTTGTTTTTAAAATAGGCAAAATGTGCACCCACAGTCAGCAGAAAGATATACACAGTAATAAAACAAATATAAATACAGAGTAACTATAAATACTAAATTATATTTTTCTATGAAAAATAGACTCTAAACTACACTTCAATCTAGTTTCTCCTGTAATAACACTATGGTGCAATTCAAATCCCAAAACACAGTTTAAAATTTCTTTCATTTGAAAATGAAAATTAAGACCAAGAACAAAAGATATAAAATTACCTGACCAGTAGTTGCAAGCTTTGAATGTCAGGGCCATAGAGAGAATTGTTCACTGAATTGTTCTGGATGAGTTGCAGTTGGGCTGTTATGGAATTTGCATCTGGTGCTTTTGAGATGTTGGAGATCATGTAACCAGACCCAAGAGCATGGGACTGACAACATAGAAGAAGAAAAATAAGTATAAATGCAAAGAGAGAGCTCATGAACTATGTTGTTTGATACATTGTGTATGAAATTTAGACAAGAACCAGCTTCAATTGTTGCAGGATAAGAAGGAAGGGATGGCCTTTTTATATAGTTGTGATGATAATAACAAATAAAATGTAGCCAATCTTTCTGAATGTGAACATGAAATCATTGTGGAAGGAAGGATAATGATGGCGTTGGAAAGTCGCGGGAGTATATCCTGGTATTAACTCATTCCATTTCAAAACTAATTGTCTTTTGATGGGTATGCTTGTATGCCCCACCTATAGTGAGAATATGGGCATATTCCCACACAATAGAAACTGCAATTATGATGGCAAAACGCTCAAATAAGAACGCTAACTGCCCATCTACGTTACAGGCTTACCATGTAGCTTCTTCCACGGAGATTTAATGCCCACCCCTACGAATCCGGAGTCACTCAAATAAGAATTCCAACTACCCATCTACGTTACAGGCTTACCCTGCAGCTTCTCCCATGCAGATTTAATGCCCGCCCCTACGAATCCGGAGTCAGGCATGGTTTGAAGAAGGCGTTGTGCTCGAAGAGTGTTCTCTGAAATTGCTGACAATAAACTGAAATGGCACAACACATATGAACAATTGCATACATCTCCATGTTATTGGTTCAAGGCACCCACATGTGGACAGTATCTATTCAGATGATATACTAACTATTGAACCCTGTTTTTTTGGAATCGACCAATATGGCTGAAGCATCATTGCATCAATTGAAGGTACACAAGGATCTAACATTTTCAGGTTCTAGTACTACTACATAGCTTATACTTGGTTAGAAAGGTGTAGAAATATTCGACATGTGATGGCCTAGAGATAACAATACAGAGAGAAGATGACCTTCCTTTTACTCTCTTCCACCAACATGTACAATCTCCAAAGCAAACATTCAATCCAAGAATTCTCAGAACTTTCTTAAAAAACAAGGTAGATGCAATGGATGTTCATAATTTCCTTTTGTTGTTATGTATCAGATAAAGTTTACAACATGGGGATGATCTTTCAACTCTAGCGACCCCTGTTATATTGGTGGGAACATGTGTGAATGCTTCCCACACTAGGATAACTACAAATGATTCTATCATGAAAAGTTGAAAGTATATACCTAGGATGAAACTAACAATAATAAGCATATCTGATCATGATGCATAAAATGCATAAGAAAAAAATCCCCAATATGTAGAACATAATAAAAAGTACAAAATAATAGATGACAATTCCCAAAAGCAATCTGTGATACATTGCATGGAATGCCATCTGAAAAGTTGTACTCTATTTTTTTTACTTTTCCAATGTCATTTCATTTTTGCTGCAATAATTTCCATGCACTCATTTTGGAAGAAAATCATGAAGCTAAAGTTAATGGTAAGCCTAAAGTGCCCTGTCAACAGGAGCTGAAGTCTTTATTTCAAAGGCAAACAATGTTTACCAAAAAAAAAATATTTTAAAAATGTGCTATGAATAACTCATAATTCTCGCATTATGCGTGGAGAATATCAGAAAGCAATTGTACTGCTAGTTCCTACTAATGCCTTTGCAAGGGGCTTAAGATATCATTACTATAAAATGACTCTATATGACTCTCGAGTTCCAGATAAATGCTCATTGGCTCAATGTGAAGCACCAACAACAGAAATATTATGTTCATCTTCAAAAGTACTTACAAAAATAAACTACTCTATGCACAACATGCCTCTTTTGAATTGGAGTCAAGATAGCATATTGACCACTCTGAGAGTCTGAAATGTACTTTTTCTTTTCATTATTCTCCTTTTGCTGCTTGCCAAGAGCGGTGATCTTGAAGTGCTCTGAAAATGATTGACCAGTGCATAGAGGCATCCATTTGAGATAATTTATGAAAGGAGTTCCCTATCAAAGTGATAGATATAAAATATAGACATCTTAGATTTCACACTGTGAAGTTATCTCTTTCGGAATTGAAGACACTCTAATTATTCTCGAAATGGACCAAGGCTATTGATAAAACAGATACCCCACCTCTAAAATAAAGTTTCATCCTCAGACAGATGGGAAAAACTTGGTCAGGTTGAAAGGGAGAGCATAAAACTCTTCACTTCTAGGATCAATTTTGAATGAACGAAACTTATCCCACCAATGATGGCCTCTGTTCTTCCTTGTTGAGCTCTCCCCCATATATAGAGTTTATCCAAAAACAATGCTATGCTGCCAATAACTAAAGGCTGTGATGAGAAAATCACATTGGTAATGTCATTGAACTGTTAAAAAAGCCATTGAAAAATGTTTAAAGTTAAAAACATTGAAAATTTGAAGATTGAAGGGAATGTTGCCACAACGAACTGCTAGCCAAAAAATTTCGATGTAGTCCCTGAAAGAAGTTGTGAGAGCCCTACCCATCATCCATTATTGTGGACTGGACCATGACCAGAAGAAACTGTAAATTCATTGAAGTATTGTGGTACCGATAATCCCAAAAATAGATAGAAGCACAAGATAAACTTCGTCCTGAAACTACTTAGATTACAAAATTGAAGGAAACTGAGACCCCCACCAGTTGGTCATCAAGAATACAAAAATTTTCAGACACGAGGAAAAACACAAAGAATTGTTGTTCTACCCTACAATTTTAAAGCTACTTCGTACAAACTGTCTGCCAATATAGGTACCCAATGAATTGTTGTTGTAGCCTAGTATGTTGAAATTGCAATGTACAACTAAGTGTCTCCCAATATGAGTTAACCTTAAGGTTTTATGCATACATCCATTATACATTATGGCAACAGCTAAGATACTACTAGTTGACTCACTTTTCAGCTCAACACATAGGGTTTGTGTACACTGTATACATACCAACATAACCAAAGAGGAGACAGTACACGACAACAACAATGGGTGCTGGAATAGAAGCAAAGATTGCTCCAAATTTTCCTAGAACACAATAACACAAAATTAGCAATGCCAAATGCTAGACTAGGCAATAAACCCCAAAATGAGAAAAATACACCAACTTGAACTGATTATCACCAAGAACAGAGAACAATATCATCTCTCAAACAATTATGGGATAGAGCTGTGATGTCTCCTCTGAGTTGTGATGGTTTATCTCACTTATAATGGGGATGAGAATTTCATGGTGTAATTGGTGTTATTGAATGCTGATAGTCTTGATGGTAACTCAAGCACTCATGAAATAGAGTTGTAATCTCTCCCCCTAGTTGCGGTGGTTTACTACATTTATCATGGAAAAGTAGTAGGATGATTTTCTACAGCAATTTCCTTGGATAAAAAATAATTTGATGCTAAAATTGGCATCACAGATAAATGAGTTACTTTTACTGTGAAAAACAAGATGTAAGGATTTTTTCACACATACTAGAAGAAAAGGGACCGCACCAATGCCTTGACGCAAGTATGGGTAGAAGCAGACCTCTTTGCAAGACAACTCAGGGGTGGAGTAATGAGCTTTGACCATCTACCCCCTGGATCTTTCTGGAGAGGGTGAATTGCTAAATTCCCTAGTCTACCAGAAACGTGGATGCCTAAAAGAATGTAGATCCCTAATATGCACGGGTTACTTTCAGGTTGTCAGATTCGTTACTAAAATATCAAAACAATTAATGACAAAAAGATATCATCAGCATGGAGTGGGAGTACTGATTTTCTTTTCGGAAATAAAGAAGAAAAAAACTTGTAGAATATCAATGAAATTCACAAGATATGAGGAAATACCGAAAGAACAATATGACATTGCGGCAAGACAACTGATGAGGGATGTGTACTGCTAAACAACAGCAAGCGGAGAAGGACCTGAGAAGAAATACAAGTCCAAGACTCCCCCATTTATTCTATATGTCAAGAAAGATCCCCCATACTCAACATCCATGCCATTACTATTCAGCAGCAGAACCCCATGAGAAACGCCTCCTGCTCTCACATCCAAATAAAACGGATGAGACCCGTAAAGATCCACATTCGTACTCGAACTGCCAATGTTTGAATTCCAGAGCGTATAGTTCTGATTCATGTTGAGGAGAAATGTCTGCATAGTGCTCTCTCCCAATCCATAGAAAGAAGCACTCAATGGCAGGGCAGTAGAGACCTCCAAGTATTGGTCTTCAAACACCAGTGGATTGCCAGTGGCATTTGCAGTGGAATTAAAGAGAGTCTCTCCACTTGAACGTCTCGTGATTATAAAGCCGAATGGATTATTGGAGTAGTTAAACAGCAATTCATGAGTATTATTTTGAGAATCGTCACTACTATTGACCCCACCATATCTAGGCAGAATATCACTCTGAACTTCCCATCGCGGCTGCTTAGCATCCGTAATATAAACTCTCAAACTATCGTTGGATTCATACCTGAAACTCGATCAAATTCAATACAGTTAAGCCCTGTTTCTCTATTCGTAGTAGAACAGAGCCATACAAATATGATATGCATCATGTAGATCTAATATACACATGCTCTTTATGCATTCACTTAGACCCATGTAAATCTAATATGCACTTGTTTTTGTTTTTAGAACAAGGAAAACGTGCACCCACAGTCAGCAGAAAGATATACACAGTAATAAAACAAATATAAATATAGAGTAACTATAAATACTAAATTATATTTTTGTATGAAAAATAGACTCTAAACTACACTTCAATCTAGTTTCTCCTGTAGTAACACGATGGTGCAATTCAAATCCAAAAACGCAGTTTAAAATTTCTTTCATTTGAAAATGAAAATTAAGACCAAGAACAAAAGATATAAAATTACCTGACCAGTAGTTGCAAGCTTTGAATTTTAGGGCCATAGAGAGAACTGTTCACTGAATTGTTCTGGATGAGTTGCAGTTGGGCTGTTATGGAATTTCCATCTGGTGCTTCTGAGATGTTGGAGATCATATAACCAGACCCAAGAGCATGGGACTGACAACATAGAAGAAGAAAAATAGGTATAAATGCAAAGAGAGAGCTCATGAACGATGCTGTTTGATACATTGTCTATGAAATTCAGACAAGAACCAACTTAAATTGTTGCAGGATAAGAAGGAAGGGATGGCCTTTTTATATAGTTGGGATGATAATAACAGATAAAATGTAGCCAATCTTTGTGAATGTGAACATGAAATCCTCATGGAAGGAAGGATAATGAAGGAATTGGAAAATCGCGGGAGTATATCCTGGTATTAACTTATTCCATTTCAAAATTAATTGTCTTTTGAGGGGTATGCT
>APFE030882823.1:3129-23889 GCA_000404065.3 Pinus taeda
ACCAGGGTTTTGCAGCACTATTTGGGATCCATGTGGCTTTATGTGTTGATGGTGTGTTTCTCTCAGTAATTGTAAGTTTTGTATGTGCATCATTATCTCTATTGAATCTTCTGTTATTAAACAAATGAAGTGTTAAGGTAGAATCCATGAAATCGCTATGCTATGCCTTTAAATTTGTTTAATTTTCTATGTTTTCTTCAGTTTAAGGAGAATCCTTGAGACCCATTGCTCTCCTTAGCCCCTCACCAGTCTGATCTATCCATCTCACCTGCTTTAAAGCATCAAAACAATCGCCTATCTTACCCCAAGTGGACCTCTGCAAAAAATGTGCCTCATCCCCGCACCCAAATTTGCCTTTCCCTTGAATTCAACAAAATTATTAAAACTCAATTCTAAACTATTTGTACTTCATACCTAGCCTAAAATCAGTCATCAATTCAGTCATCTCGAGCCATTTCAATTATCTTTTTCCAAGTTTGAACCGAAGAGATCCCTCTCTTGTCCTCGTAGGGCTAGCTACAAGGCTGAGCGTGGTTTGATGTGGCCTTGAGTCTTACCTTATTTCAGCCTAAGGCATATTTGAGCGCTAACATAGTGGCGACCATACTGGGGAAGAACTGGTTTGCTTGTTAGTGTTATTTGATTTATAGCTACAGACGAAGTCTGGAGTCAGGCCAGGTAGCATTTGAACTGCACATTGCTCTGCGAGTGCATAGTAGATAAACGCTGCTTCAATCGATCTCCGGTCTAGCTTGTAATTATAACACAACTTATAAATTGCCCCAGTACGTGTATCAAGTTCAGATCTGATGGTTGATGGTGAACAATGGTCAGACATCATAAGGCTGAAATAATTCACCTGGCGACTCCATTCACTGAACAATCCAGAAATCAATGCTTCATGGTGACTTCACTGCAGGGAGATTAGTAGCTGTGAGATTTTCAAGATGGACTGAATCATGAGAAGATATGCTCCCATGAGCCGAGATCACATTCCAGGATTTCCGAATAAGATGCCCAAGGTAGATTGGTCAACGAATCTACCTACGTTAACAATGATGGTAAGAAATAGGCTGCTTTACATCTGTTTAGATTTCACATGCATATTCACAAGTTGAAGCTGGATTTTCCTGAAGATATTCCTGGCCACACTGGAAGGTGAAGGTCAATCTTGGTATGAAAATTTTCCACTAGCCTATATTTACAGTTTAATTCATGCTCTGTTTATTGAAAGATATCAAGTATCTTACCCATCATTAAAATTAGTTCATGACTGTTGCAAACATGCCTCTACTTTTATTGAAAGCCTTGAGAAATATTATGAAGATGATAATTTCATGAATGATGAGATCATGGAAGCCCTATATGAAAATCCATTTCAGTAGCATAGAGACGATCATGAAAATTTGCAACAGGATCAAGATTTTAGTGTGGTAGAAGATGAAGGAATTTTGCATCTTGAAAGTGAACAGGAATTATATGAAATGGATCAGCAGTATGAAGAAAGTATGTATACTCCTTCACTTGAAATCAATGAAGACACTCATTGTTTGAGCAAAAGAAAACAAAATGTATTGTCTCCTCTTTCTGAAGATGAGATAGATCAGCTATTGAAAGGTCATGTTCCAGCTAAAGTTAACACAGATCTACAGTGTGCACATGGTCAAGAAGGTGATGGTGGAACTTCTTCCTTTTCTAAAATGGATGATAGTCCTGTAAGCAACTTTATAGATCAACAGGTTGAAGATGTCTATATGGCTGAAAATGATGAAAGAGAAGAGATTGTTTCAGATCTACCTACAGAAGAAGACAACATGCAAGTAAGTCCAATTTCAATTTCAAAATGTGATCCAGTCTAGTCAGCCATATTAGATCGTGATGACCAAGCATATCTTGTGCTGAAGCCCATCAAAGAGAATTCTGCAATTGAAATCATCTAGAATGTAGAAGACAGAGGTATGGATTCACATGTTCTCAATCATACTGCCAGTTCGTCATCAGAACAGAGTCTTCTTAAAGAGGTAATCCAGTCAATTGATGCAAAGCAAGATGACATCTTCGGTCAAGTAAGTGAAAAGGTTCCTTGGGATGAATCTTTAGTAGATGATAGAAATGTCATTTGTGCGCTTCAAGAATCATATGAAGTTTCTCTTCTTATGATTAATGAATGTAATAAGGAACATGAAAACCTGGTCGTCATATCATATACAAATGACCTATAGCACATTCACACCACAGAAGATCAAAACATTCAGGATTTCCATTCAGATTCCTATTCATATGTTTCATGTGCTGAAATGTTTTTCCAAGAAGAGATCTGCTCAACCATTTGTTCAGAGTTTTTTGAAGCCCAAGAGCATACTTTTACCGAAGCACATGATGAAGGCAGATCAGAATTTGAAGCAAAGGACACCTTGTTCTTTCAGCAGGAGGTAAATATTCATGTTTTTCAAGATCCTCTGGCAAGTTTGTTGCAGCCAACACTGATGGTGTTTATTGCAATGTTTAGTGATGAAGGAGACCATGGTCAACTATGTTTCTGGATGCCCAGTGATAGGTTTGTATTTCTGACCAGAAGATCTGATAGGAAGAATCAGTCAAGAAGCCATCTTCTTCATTTTTTGCATTGGCATTTTGATATAGTTTGAGGATATATTGTTTTTTAAAGAAACACAGGTGGCCAGGTGCTGCCACCAAGCTTTGAGTTTTAAGTTTCAGCTCTTAGTATTTGTTTTAGTACAGTTTGTCGAGTCAGTTTTTCCGTCATTCAGATTTACAATTAAGCTGGTTTGATTCCATGTTTCAGTCAATAAATGAGTCAGAAGTCTCGTGTTTTCTGTTAAAATAATGGCTTCATTGCCCAATGGACAGAGGCACCGTCTGCTCTCCCAAAGCTCTGCGGTTCTTGGCACCTTATAGGAGATACCATCCCCATTGGAGCCAATGTTAGTGTCAGTCCTTCCAGCCTTCCTCCAGTGATCAAATATGCTCTTACAAAGTGGTCTTAGAGTGTCAAGGTCAAATTTTGTCATTTCAATGAGTCTTCAAGCAAAATTTGGTCACTAGGCATTAGGTCTAGGGTTTGCTTTCACTCCTTTCAAAATTTCCCAGATGTCAGTCTATGTCGCTACTCAGCTGAGTCTATCATCATTCATACGGTTTTCATCATCATGTCAGGTCATTGGGTCCTTTCACACCTTTTTCATGCTTCTGTTGCGCCTAGGTAAGGTCATTTCCCTCTCCTAGGGTTTTGAAGGCAATTTCTCTTGGACGGTCAAATCATTAGAAAAACTTGTATCCAGATGTTCATACACCTTCCCCTATCCTTAATGTACCTTATCGAACACTTGCCATCACTGAGATCCCCCAAATTCCTCATTTTTGCACAAACCCTAGTTTCTTGCCACAACTTGGCAATTTTCTAGGTTAGGCCTGTGTTTTGCACTTTTGGACCCCTTCACCTCACTCGATCTCTGAGATTCCACTTTCTCATGCTTCCTAACATCCCTAACTACTTCGCAAAATTTCCCCAAGAATTTAGAAGCCCCTCATCCCCTTCATTTCGCTTCATTTCGACAAAATCGCTTGTTTCACACATCGGGATAAGTTTCACTCAAAAGATGTTTCAGAGCAATAAAAGATGAATTTTGGAAAACGGAGAGAGGTTTTTGTCGGAAACATGCCAAATAAGAAAAACCTCCCTCAGGAGAATTGAATGCACCTCTGAAGTGACCTTGGGAAAATCCAGATTTCTCCTAGCATGGTTGGCCAAATGACTTTCGTGATGAGTCAAATGATAACTAGACACAAATAGGTTTCCAATTATCTATCATGCTCTCAATTTGGAGTTGAGTAAGGCATTCAAAATTTGACTACAACAGCACTCTGCCTTGAGGCAGTGTCATTTGGCACATTTTGACCAGTCTTGGGAGATTTAATTTTTGACAAGGCAAGTGAACTCCAAATTGAAAAATTCCACTTGGGTTGGAAGGTAGACATCCAGAACTTTCCAACACGCCCACTTGAGATCAATTTGGATATCAGGAAGTGCCCCAAAAGTACCTTCAAAGGCGCATGGCGCACAGGGCTCACGCGAGCGGCGCACAGGGATTTTTGGCACGGTTTTTGCCCCCAGCTCAGCAAATGAAGCCAGTTTGACCAGTTTTGACTTGTGATGGGATTTTTCACCCTTCTTGATGTAATTAATGTAAATTTATGGTAATTTGACATTTATTTACCTATTCTAGATGATTCATTCATAAAATAGAAAAGATTTAATGAATGAATTGGTTTCCTAGTTTATAGAGGCAAGTTGTTTTGACTGCCTAGATTGTAGTACTTTGTTTAGAAGTGGTTGAAACAGCTCCTAGAATGATGAGCTCGACCCCTAGAGGCAAGGAAAGGGGTTAGGATGGTCTATATGATGTAATTTCTCAATCATTTTCAGAGGTTGGAGAGGTTGGACACTTGGGATTCCTTTGGCATACTATTGTACATATTTTCTCTGCATTTTTGGCTAAGGAAAGACCAAGGTTTTGCAGCATTGTTTGGGATCCATGTGGCTTTATGTGTTGATGGTGTGTTTATCTCAGTACTTGTAAGTTGTGTATGTGCGTCATTATCTCTATTGAATCTTCTGTTATTAAACAAATGAAGTGTTAAGGTAGAATCCATGAAATTGCTATGCTCTACCTTTAGATTTGTTTAATTTTCTATGTTTTCTTCAGTTTAAGGAGAATCCTTGAGACTCCCTTTCTCTCCTTAGCTCCTCACCAGTCTGATCTACCCATATCACTTGCTTTAAGGCATCAAAACAATCACCTATCTTTCCCCAAGTAGACCTCTGCAAAAACTGTGCCTCATCCCGGCACCCAAATTTGCCTTTCCCTAGAATTCAACAAAATGATCAAAACTCAATTGTAAACTCTTTGAACTCCATACCTAGCCCAAAATCAGTGATCAATTCAGTCATCTCGAGCCATTTCGATTATCTTTTGCCGAGTTTGACCCAGAGAGAGACCTCTCCTATCCTCGTAGGGCTAGCTACGAGGCTAAGCGTGGTTTGATGTGGCCTTGAGTCTTGCCTTATTTCAGCCTAAGGCAGATTTGAGCGCTAACAGTCCTATTCATTATTTCAGCTACTCCATTTTGTTGGGGATTATAAGGCACAATTTTTTGATGTTTGATCCCATGTTGGCAAATATAGTTCTCAAATTCATTTGAAGTGTATCCTTTTCCATTATCAATGCGAATAGATCCAATATCAGATTGTGCATCATTTTCAATATATGTATGAATGTTCTTGAATGTTTGAAAAGCATCAGATTTGTTCTTCAGTAAATAAACCCAATACATTTTGGTGTAGTCATCAACAAATGTCAACATATATTTATTTCCATTTGCAGAAGGAACAGGCATTGGACCACATAAATCTAAATTAATAAGTTCAAGGTTTCTATGTGCTATGGAATGTGAATGATGAAAATATTGTTTTCTATGCTTTCCTAGAATGCAAGCATCACATTGTATAGGTTTCTTAGGAATTGTAGGCAAACCAGTAACACCATTTTTCTTCAACAAGCAGAGGCTATCATAGTTCAAGTGTCCAAATCTAGCATGCCATAATAAACTTGATGGAATTGTACCTTCTTCATAATGAGAATTGTATGAGAAATTTTTTGCATGAGCAGAGGTACCCTGCAGCTTGAGAAGCCTTTCTTCTTCTATCCCCATCACGACAAGTGAGTGGTTTGATGCTTTTCTCACCCCAAGCTTGCCATCAAACATATGAATGGAGTGTCCTTGCTAGCGGATGTGGACCAACGATAGGAAGTTTCTCCTCAACTGTGGCAGATATAAAACATGATGCAGAAGAAAGTCTAGAAGACTAGCCAATTTAAGCTTGATTGTGCCAAGCCCTGATGGCTTGAGTTTTGATTTTTCTGCAAAGTATACTACTCCATCAACATTGTCAGTGAATTATTCAAAAACATCTCTTGTAAAAGTCATGTGGCAAATTTCTTCTGAATCAATCAACCAATCATTTTTCTAAGAAGAAAGTGAAGCATTAAATAAGTCTTCATTTACTCCAATATTACAGTGTGTCACAACATAGTGAGTGGATTTAGGTGATTTACCTTTGTCTTTGTCATTAGTTTTACCTTTGGGTTGGTTTCTTTCCTGCTCAATTCTATCCTAGGGAAACTTGCATGTAGATGCATCATGTGATCCATCTCTTGTGCAGCATCTGCAATGCAAATCTTACTTTTCTCCTTGAGAGTGTCTACCCCCCTGCCTCTAAAATTTCTTCTTCTTTGTCATTGACCATCACTTTCTCTAGAAGAATATTGAGAAATATTCTTCTCTCTATGTTCAAGACACACATCCTCTTCAGAATATTGAGGAGTTGTCTTCTTCCCAAAAACTTTCTCTCTTTCAACAATTTTTTTCAAAGGTAATATCTTTGAGGTTTCCATTTACTTGCAATGACTCAAGGTAATTTGAGTAAGTGGGATAAAGTGCCTTGAGGAAATTTATCAAAGGAATGTCTATTTCAACGCTAGTGACCTTGATATCATGCATAATAGATTTTAGTTCTGATGCAAGAGCAAGAAGATCATTATTTTGTAATTCAAGGCTGAACAATTTAATCATGAGTTTAACAACTTCAAGTGCAAAGTGTGAGTCATAGAGTTCCTTTAGTTTTCGTAAGTCTTTGAAAGCATTTGAAAATGGAAAAATATGGTGACTCACCTCTTCATTTACTGATGCTGCAATAGATGCATAAGCCTTGTTGTTCTTATTTTCCCAAATGGCGAATTCCTTGTATGAGGTAGGTTGTTCTGGCACTTTGTCTCCGTCTCCAACAAACACTCCTTTCCACATCTCATTAAAAGTGAGAGTGTGTTTTGTTTTCCATGACCATTTTGAATAGTTCTCCCTACCAGTGATAACCACTTCCACAATAGATATCAATGAATGCATTTTAAAAAATTTGTGTACCGTAAAAAAAATATACTTCCGCTGCAAAATTTTACTCTTGATGGTAAAAAATATAATTCTGATATATATATGGTAGAGGTATATTTAATGGTATTTGAAGTGGTATGGTGGGGTATATAATGCATACAATGATTTTTTGGAAAATATTGACTTCCAAAGGAACGCTCCAAGCATTAAATAAATACCCCAATCAAAAAATGCATACAACTGATCCTTGGAAAATATTGACTACCAAAGGAATGCTCCAAGAATTAAATCAATACCCCAATCAACAATTCATTGCTCATAACTACAAAAATGGCATAAACCAAAAATTACAGAGTCCATGACCTATGGGCTATAACAATAAATAATGAGACAAAGATTGCATGAGTATGGAGGCCAAGCATTGTGCGAGTATGGAGGTCGAGTGTTAGGGCTTCGTATGGAAGTGGTAATGCAGTATGGAGGCTGAGCATTGTGTGAGTATGGAGGCCAAGTGCTAGGGCTTCATATGGCAGTGGTAACACAGTACAAAGGCCAACAAGTCAGATTTATACAACGTATAATGTATGGTGGTATCACGTATTACACAGTTAACTAATATTGCATTTAAAATTTGAATTCAATACCATTGAGCCATATGACATTCTGCTGCTTCACTCTAATGCCATTCCACTTTGATGTTGAATGTGCCTCCAACAAACCATGCATCATACACCATGTCTAGGCGGTGCCATCACTAGAATGAGGTCTTTGTTTCCATATGACCAACAGGGAATAGAAAACGCATATGACAGTGTAGGTAAGGTGGGCTCAGGCCTCAGGAGAATGGAAGAGGTGTCAGTTCCAAAAAATAGGAAGAACATAGGCAAGAGGGAGTTACAAGAGCTAAATGAAATGCCAAGAAAGGAGCTAGCTCTGATACCATGTCAGGCCAGGAGGTAGCTCCTGAAAATGAGATACTACTATTCTTTTTGGATTTTTATTATTATATACATGAGGGAGTGACTGTTGAGTTTCATCTCCAAATGACTCTCCATTTTCTCTATTATTTATTTACACTATTTAGAGTTGTTCATCCAATCCCTATGATTAGGTGTCAACAAAGAAGATGATGTCGTTTGAATGGAAAATGCTTCGAATTGTAGTGTTGTTGGACACTGCAGATGGGGCACACAACAGTGAATCGGTCCGCAATTATGAAGAAAGTGAGGATGAACTGGATCAGATCTACAAAATAACAATGTGTGACCAAGATTGGATTAACCTGATGGTAGATGGATCGATTGCATGGACCAGGAAAGTTCCTGCACCTTTGATTTAGATGAAGAGTTCTAGCATTGGTAGAATCACTTACATGAAGTATCTACAGTGCGCTGCAACATGATGAATAAATCATTTCACTACGTTTTGTCAGAGGTAAGAAAATTACCTTAATATTATGGCTTAATTGATGTCGATAAGCTTTTGGATGCATTTGAGTGTGAAGTCCTTGAGTATCACCACTTCCAAGCATTAGATCTGGCATTATGCACTACACCCACATGATGGTGGGGTATGCACAAGGATAACTTTGATGGATGGTAGGATTACAGAAGAATGATGAGATTGTAGTTTGGACATTCTAACACTTGATTGGGTGAGAAATAAGATGTGAGGGTTGATCCACATGATCACCTAGAAAAGTGGACTAAATTTTATGGAAAAGAGTCGTAGCTGGAGTGGGTACACTTGGTTTTCCATACTTTAGACACAATCCCCATGAACTAGTATTTGGAGATGGAGCTTCACCATGGCACCATGGAGTGGCATATAATAAGAGAAGGGTTCTTATTGACCTTCAGTTTTGAAGATGGTTTCAAGAGAACTAATGAAGCCCTACAAGAGATTAAGGCGGTTATCTTTAGAATGCCGCAAGAGCCTCAGGAATGGGTCCAACGACATTGGATCACCTAGTTGCACCATGCACTGGAATGTTATAGTGTAACCATCGAAGAGGAGGATGAATATCCAAGAAATATAATATTCTAGAGGTCGAAGGGCATTGTGAAGTCGACGACCCGTAAATAGATAACCTGGACATCACCACACCATTGAAAAAAAAGTAAGTAAACATTGGTATTGAAGCAGAACCGAAGTTTGCAAAGATTGGAGATTACTAGCATGATGCTACTATCGATAAAGTTGTTGAGCTACTCTATGAATATCAGGATTTGTTCCCTACCAAGTTTTTGGATTTGAAGGACATAGTTGGTGATTTGGGTGTTATGAAAATCACTTTGAAGCTGAACGCGAAGCTTGTTAATTAGAGGTCGCATCATCTGAATCATAAGTATAAGGAAAAGGTTCACTTAGAGTTGGATAAGATGCTAGAAGAAGGCATCATAGAAAAAGTTGAAGAAACTGATTGAGTGAGCCCAATGGTGGTTTAGGAGAAGAATTAGAAGGGTGAGATAAGGATTTTCATAGGTGTATGGAAGCTTAGTGATGCATGTCTCTATGATCCCTTCCCAGTGTCATTTACCGATGAAGTATTAGATAATGTTGGAGGGCAGGAGGCCTACTCGTTCACTGATGGGTTTACAGGATACCATCAGATTTAGATCGCGCCTAAGGATAGGAGAAAAATGACTTTCATGATGGAATGGGGATGTTTTCAATACACTGTGATGCCATATAGACTCAATAATGTGCCTGTGATATTTTCGCATGTAGTCATCACAATGTTGAAGAAGTTCATCCATAAGTTCTTGGAACTGTACTTTGATGACTGGATGGTGTTCAGACTAATGTAGCGCCATGTAGAAAGTATGCGCCTAATGTTGGATACATGTCGTAGATACTAGATCACGCTGAATTTGAAAAATGCATCTTCTATGTTCCCTTTGGAATCATGTTGGGTCATGTGGTGGGCAAGAAAGGATTGATGGTGGAGCCTACCAAGATTGTGGTGATAGTGAATCTGGAGGTTGCGAGTAATGTGAAATTTTTGCACGCCCTGTTGCAACATATAGGGTATTATAGAAAATTTATCAAAGCTTATGCTCAAATTACTGCGCCTATGGAGAAGTTGTTGAAGAAGGACACAACATTCTGTTTGGACAAAGAATTCCAATGCAACTTAGATGTTTTGAAGGAAAAGATGATCACCGCAATGATCTTGGTATTCTTGGATGGGAAGAAGGAATTTCACATACACATTCATGCCTCTTGCATTGCGTTGGTTGCAATGTCAACACAAGCGTGTGGAGGAGAAATGGACCACCCTACAGCATTCGCGAGTAGGAAATTATGGAAGGCTGTGAAGAATTACTCAATAAAGGAGCACGAAGGATTGGCCATGGTGTACTCACTGCAGAAGTTGAGGCACTATCTGTTAGGAGGGTACTTCAAGATGTACACGGATCATTTTTCCTTCAAATACCTAGTCAATAAGCCTATGTTGGGGGGGGGAAGATCTTTCGATGCTTGATGCTATTCCAGGAGTATGAATATGAGGTCATTATGAAGCCAAGGAGGTTGAATGCAGGACCTAACCATCTGTCATGTATTGAAATAAGTGAGGAGCCTAATAATTTGGAGGAAGGGTTGCCAGATGTGTAGCTCTTTGTGGTGCACGTAGTGGATAACCATTTTGCAAACATTATTCACTTCTTGACTATGGGGATGGAATAGAAGGGTATATAATTTAGCAAAAGAAGGAGTTAGTAGTGTGCACGATAGACTTAGTAATTGTGGAACATTGGTATAAGATGGGTGTAGATGAGAGATTGTGAAGATCTATGACCAATTTTGAGAGAAATAGCATTCTCGCTAAAGCTCATGGAGGGGATACAGGAGGAAATTATGCAGGAAAGGAAACTGCACAGAAGATTTTGCACGAAGGTCTCTAGTGGCCAACACTACACAAGGATTCCAAAGCATATTCTAAGGCATGCGATGTGTGTCAGAGGATGGGCAGACCATCGCAAAGGGATGAATTTCCATTACAAACTCAAATATCCTTGCAAACATTTGAAAAATGGGCAATTGATTTTGTTGGGCCAACTTAGCCCCCAAGGAAGAAAATTAGTGCATGCTACATCATCACCACGATGGAGTATCTAACTAGATGGGTCGAGGCACAACCGGTTAAGCATTGTAGAGGAACTACAAGAGAAAATGCTTTTTTTTTAGTATGTATTAACTAGATTTGGCTGCCAAGAAGTATTGATGAGTGATTGAGGTATGCACTTTTCTGAATGAAATAATCAATGTGTTACAGAGGAATTCTAGGTATATCATCAGAAGAGTACACCATATCACCCACAGGCCAATTGGATTGTTGAGGCCTTCAACAAGATTTTGGAAAAGAGCTGACGAATATCTACAATGCACGGTGAAATGATTTGATGTGCATGTACCTGGAGTATTATGGGTGTATAAGACTACTTGCAAGAAGCTGATAGAACAAACACCATTTAGATTGGTCTATCACATAGAAGCTATGATTTCTATCGAGTATATTGTGTCTATTTTGTACATAGCAGCTCTCACAGGTATGGAAAATCGCAAAGCCTTGTAGGAATAGTTCGTGGAACTAATGGATCTTGAAGGGGACCGATTCTTGGCTAGATTCCATTAGTAAGTATAGAAAGAATGCAAAAAATCATGATACAATTGACACATCAAGCTTCACACATTCAAGGTAAATGATTTGGTCTTGTTGTTGATAGCAACTTCACTATATTTCAGGAAAATTTCAGATGCATTGGCTAGGGCCATATATTATCAAAGAAATTATAGATGGAGGCGTAGTTTAGCTTGCGAAGATGAATGGAGAACCTTTTCTAGGAAGAGTGAATAGAAGCTAATTGAAGCTATATACAGGGGATTCTGCGTAATGACTCTATGGTGGCAAGACAATCTTAGTGCTCTAGGATGTTATAAGGGAGCACAAGACTATAAACTACACTGCCAAGATTGGAGGACTACATAGTAGGTAGACTGTCCAGAAGATGATGAAGATACAATCTATGAAGTTGCATTATGGAGGGAGGTAGCATGCAACACAACAAAAAATTGACCATTGGAGTCACTGTTCATGACTTTACAGCTAGAAGACGGTTAAGAGGAGCGGGATGATGACATTTAAGGCTAAAATCTTTGAAGATATGACGCAAAAACAACATTAATTGTCAGAATTTGGGGGGAATGGTCGGATTTGAATTCAAAAACTATTATAAATTACGCGTGTCAGTCCAACAGAGAATGCTTTGCACCCTTAGAGATTTTGTTAATTTGTGCTATCTGCCACCTATTAACTGCTTGTATTGGGAGGACTTATTCGTGAGCCCTGCATTTTCTAAGTTGTGTGAGTTGAATCAAAAGTTAATTCTTGTAAAAATTCTTAGACCAAGCCCTGCAGAGACCACAAGTACTGGTGATGATGTTTCTTCTGAAGGATCTACCCCAGAAGTGGTAAGTATGGAAGCTCTAGTTCCTGTGCCTACGATGCTGATGTCAACTAGGCCAAAGCCTACCCCTACTAGAGAAACACAGAAGACAAATACGGATAAACAGAAAAAGACATTACTGGTGCACAAATCACGTAGAAAGATTTCTATAGCACATAAACAGAAGAAGGACAAGTCGCCCAAGAAGGTATTTGACCCAGAGGAGGAGGAAGGCTAGGGTACAAAAGCTATAGATGCTAAAGGATTGGAGCCCATCACAAAGCTACCTAACTATATCCGTTCATTCAAGGGGAAGGTGAAGGTCACAAAATACACAGACTCAGACAAATTTTCCATTTCTATGACCATGTTGCCTGAGCAAGTTCCCTTTAATGGTCCATGGCTTGCACGGATCCCATTGTTGAAGATGGGACCTTGAAAATCATGCTAGGTTTCCTCACATACCAATAGATAAATATATGAAGCGTGTCTACTACATGGAGTCAGTTGTCATTGCACTAGGAATGATAGAATGGATCTGTGGTGTGGATAATTCAGGATTACTAAATCTGTTGTGAGTGCTCCATTATCACCGCACCCCTATCAACACAATTTGTGTGTGCCAACTACTCACTCTACTATACGATGGGTGCTTATGGCTAGGATGGCCTATCCCCATCACTGGCATGATTATCCACAAAATCACGCATCTTCCATATGAGGAATTGAATCCTGCCAAGGATTTTGGTGGAAAGAAGGAAGAAAAGGGTTTCACAAAAAGAATGAAGAAGGCATTCAACCTTGTGAAGAAGGTGGGACGATATTCCATCACCTTAATAAATGACCATGTAGTGCAAATTTCCATGCAGACATCAACAACGAAGGTCATAAGAAAGTGTCACACAGATGAAGTTCTAGCGCCCATACTCTCCCTAGCTGCATAATGCGCGAAGGGTGTGCAGTTCAACTAGTCTGGGTACTTATGCCAGGAATTCCTCGCAAATTGCTGAGGCCCTGGATGAGACCAAGTTGTTTCAGTATGCTTCATTGCTACTATCTATTGTTTTGTTTGTGTGGGAGCTTCCGAAGGATAGACAGTTTCATTTGTTGGAAGAAGGACTACTAGAAGTGGCACAATTTGCATCTCTATGGGCTAGAAACGACCCCATGCAGATCATAGAGACAAAGATCTTTAGGGTCCTGATTGAATCAAGCCCCCACATGGCCATTAACCAATGCCCAAGGTTGTCCCCAACCTTGTACACGTAGTTGTCAGCATATGCAGCATTTAAGGTGAACTTCCATCGAGTATACATTCATGCGTGGAAGGATCCACAATAGAAATGGCATGTTTTTCCATATTTGGTAATAGAGATAGATGTGTAGGAGCTAATCGTGTGATGGCCAACAGAGTTGTGAACCCCCTTAGACTTAGATGTTGGAACTAGTAAGGGTGCGGGAAGTTCAATAGCATAGAAGAGAAAGGAAGCAACGAAGGAAGTTACGTAGAACCTGGCCGTGCAGAGAAGAAGGAAGTCGTAGAGAAGGCTCGTATGATGAAATAGAGTGTTGCTAAGGAGTAGGCTGAATAGGAGCAGTGCAAGTCAAAAAGATGTGGAAAATCACATTTGCTAGAGACTGAGGAAGAACTTTCTGAACAAGGCGACAGAGGAGATGAGGGGTAGAGCATCCCATTTCTTCTAAAGAAGAACAGAAAAGGGTAGTAGGAAGGTCCTCGGAAAAAGTAAAAGTTGGGAAAGTCAAGGGTGATCTCACGGTATTGATGGAGGGTGATCTCAATGAGATCGGGGATAAAATAAGGGACACTAAAACTAAAGTGTTATTGCAGTTCGAGTAGCAGTATATGTAGATTTTGGGGAGAATTCAAAAGGATTTGTGTGAGCTAGAGATCCAGGCCAATAGGATATAGGTGGGCATTGGTCAAGCAAGTGCAGCACAAGCGAGCCTAGCCCCGGGGATGAGTCAAGTAGTGGAATTGGTAAGTACCCTAGATCTTAGGACTATTGCATTACCAGAAGGGTCCCTTTGTGTGGAGACAACCAATGATCGCATCATCATTAGCACTATCAAGAACATCAGGCTGAACATAATAGTGCTCCTTAATGAGATTCTTCACGTGCTACATGTAGGAGTCATAGAGGAATTGATATCTTTGGAGCAGCACGCTCTCAAACTCATAAATGAATACAGAGCAAACAAAGAGAATATTTTCAATGAGAAGATGCAAGCCTTAAAAGAAAAATATATGTTGCAGGCACAATATTCCCAACTGGAGTCCACAATTACAGAGGCATGTAGAACAATGCCTGAGCTTCACATCCCTGAAGACGCACAGCCAAAAGTGAATATTAGGAAGTTAGCCATTGGTGTAAGAAAAGCAAAGGCAGAAGTTCGTCAAGTTCAATTTGAAATCAATATGAAAATAATTGAGCTACAATTAAAATTGCAGCCCACAACTCCCCCTAAGGTTTAGGAGTAGCGCGGACCTACCATTAGAGAAGGAATGGCTACCCTAGATGCCACAGTCATTGTATGTTTAGCATTATTTGAGTAGGCAATGGAGTTGGTGACAACTTTGTAGGAATACCCAAACCTATAAACACTAAATACAGAGGTCAAGGAGCTGGAGAAATAGTATGACAAAGTCATGGCAACGACATGCTCCATTGCACCAAAATAGTGCCTAGCCAAATTGGAGGAGGGGAGGTAGCTCCTTGTATAAGTAGAGGTGGCGCAGAAGAAGGAGGCCTTAATTAAGGAAAAGTTGCAACCTTGGTTATAGGAGGCTTACCACGTCATGACCAATATTCAGGAGAAGTTAACGGGCTTACAGCAGATGCAACAGACACTGAGATTGGTCATAGAATGACAAGCTATAGAGAAGCTAGTTGAGGAGGTCAAGCAAGCAGCCACTCAAAGCATCGTGAAGGTTGTAACAGCTCATGTGGAGCTAGCGGACCTTTGCAGCAAGATCACAGCACCAGCGAGTCGCGATCTTTGTGTTGGGGGCTTGTTGAGATGGTGTCCCTTGGGTCAGTTTTGGGGTTAAAATAACCAAAGTTTTGATTTATATTTTGTAACGAAGTTAATGTCTCCACAATTTTTGGATGCGGAGTGGTTAGGAGTTAAAGGGGTTTAACTGTTTTTTATGTAAAGGTTGAGTCAGCTTTGAGATCCATCCATGGTCCACTGACCATCGGATTGTATGTAAAAAGCTATAGATAAGTGTGTCTTAGAGAGTACAAGAGAGAATCTAAGAAATGATGAATGTAATGGGTTATTAGAAGGGATGTGATAGCGTAGAGAGTGGGTAAGATAGAAGAGAAAGACTCTGAAGCTGAGTGTGCAGAGACCTAGGTAGAATCTACAGCTGAATGCGGGGAGACTTGTAGTTGAGTACGTAGGGTACCTTTGAGTCTGTAAACTTCAACTAAAAATTAATAAAGAAGATTATTGAAGAATTTAAGTGCATATCTACTTATTTATTTTTACTTTCGTTTACTATATATGTTGTGGATGAATAATCTATTTATGAAATGTTGATCTAGTGATGCATGATTCACTTGAATAAGTTTTAATAGTTGTATGTAATCATGTTAGGTACTTTCACGAAGGCTATGATGAATTATTTGTTTTTTTCTAATTAACCTATGTAGATATGCTCGAATGCTAATATAGAATTGTTCTCTGGTGCGTGTAAGTGGATAAATCAACTGATAAGGGTCCACAAAAGCTGATCGCAGACCTTCGTGAAGGTTTGGAGGTTGTTTCGGTAGAGTTGTAATATCAAAACCTAAGGGCTTATCGATCTGCGTGAAGGCAGATTCGAGGAACAAAAAGTCATCGCACTCATCTCTGGATGCAAAAACCTTGTTATTGCATCCCCCCATACGCCTTCGAGTGAGACTGAAGCCTGTGCTATGTGGGTTGTTGCCAAAAGGGCCAGTAGTGTAGGGATTTGTTTGTTGGAGCAACTAACTATGAACCCAGGTTAGGACACCCTTAGCCAATGGTCTAAACCCTAAGCCATATGGTTGATGGTCTAAAACCTGTCGCAATATTGGGGGAGGAAGATGGCTCCATCACCTATAGAAATAAGGAAGCTCAATATGATGAGATACAAAGGAAATAAGGAGCCATGTAACTATCTCCATCAAGAAATGGTAGTTGATACACCTATAAATATGAGTTAAATATCCAGATTTCCCAATTAAAAGGAAGTTAAAGAATCTCCTCTATTCTTCAGAGGGAGTAAGAATTCTCTTTTAATAATTGAAAAAGGATCAAGGATCAATTCCCTAATGACGGGGGATTCAAGATCTCCTCTCTGGTTGAGAGGGAGTGATGATGTACATCACATTTGTATTTTCTTTTATCATCTGTCATACACTAGGCTATTACGAACATACATATGTCTAAGTGAAGGACATGGTAGGGAGCATGCATGGTTGGAAAATCATCTAAGATTCTTTGAGGATATAAAATCGAATATGGGGAGTAGACCAACAGTCTTTGAGGATTGGACAAAGTATTCAAGATAATATTGGTCGAAGAGGACTGATATTCTTTGAGGACTGTAAATCAAAGATAATAATAATCCTAAAAGGACATACCTAATGAACAACTAAATGGGCTATGTTCCCTAAGATGTAGTGTGGCTTCTTAATTAAAGTCTCCCAACATTATGCTATGATATAAGAAGATCTTGTCAAGTTAAGGCCTTACTATGTTGATAATGTTGGACATGATCTTGATGCTTAATGATGACTTGCCGATCTGACTCTTCTCATCAGAACTCTTCAGATTGAGAATATCCTTGTACCTTATGTACAATTATCAATAACTCCCTAGTTAAGAGGGAGTTTTGGAAAATATAACTAGTTTTTCTCTTCATAATTTCCAATCGACTTATGTAATTTTGTATTTTTTATGTTAAAAAGAAAGAAAGAAAGAAAAATATTACTTTAAGCATGGGTTTCATGCTCCATTTTGTTGGTCAATCTAGGTCAAACATGTTCTCCATGCTTCTAGGGCTTTTCACATCAAAAGAATATTATTCTTAAGTCAATAAGCTCATTTTAAATTGTATAAGACCCTATTGGGAAAGGTGTAGCATGCACAAGATATTAATTTTGATTCTAGAAAGTCCTATGACCCTCAAAATACAAGTCATCCCTAGCACAGAAAAGTTAACCAAGAGAGAGGTATACGACCTCATGGAAATACTATATATGCAAGAAACTTCAACCTCATTTGTCACCAATTTGGCCTACAATAGGAAGAGTTTGATATCAAGAAAGAAGAAGAGTGAAGTAGTGTAGAATTTAAGGAAGAATACCAAGTGAACGAAGAAGACCTAAGCTCTATCTCTTTCCATCCACACATGTAAGGGCTAGGGTTTCTTCTGGCCGATAATTGTAGGTTTGAATTGCAGGAGGCCAAGAATTGCAGATCCAAGTTATAGGAATGTTGAAACTCTATTTTAACCTTGTTTGACTCTCGTTGGCTTTAAATTCATTTATTCACTTGAGGGAAGACTTATTGAAGGGTTTACCTATGACAAAAATACAATTTTTTGATGTTCCAGTGGACCAAAGATTCAATTCTAAAGAATAACTCAAAATCTCCGAAGTAAAGCAGATTTGGATAGGTTTGAACTTTCCTTACCTTGTCAAACATTGACTTGTTTGAGAAGATTATTGCAGGGTTGACTTGATGCCTAGAGGAGGACTTGGTCTAGGGTTTTGAGTCTTATTTTTCTCATTTGACAAAGATTTTATAAGAGGAGAACAAATTATTTCTGGATTTCCCCTTGTAAGGGTTTCTCCTTCGATTGCACCCTAATACTTCTGTCTATTGTCTTTATTGTTTTTCACTTGACAATTTTTTGATAAAAATCTCTAATAAAAGAAGATAAGAGAATAACTAAAATTCACAATAAATTATTAAGGTTAAGGAGAAATTGAGCTAATAGTTTCCTTACTAGATTCTCCAACACTACTAACCTTCTTGAATTGTTAAGTTATCAAAACTATGGTGATTTAGGAATTTTTCTCTCTCTTCTTTCAGATCATAAAAATAAAATGTTAAAGAATCTTAAATAATCTCTTACTTTCTTAACCTTTGATAGACCATATAATTTTCAGTTGACATTAATCATCGACATCATCATCATCATCATCATTATCATTTATATAGAGAGGTCTGTGTAAAAACATATTAATAAGGAAAACATTTTAATGTAAGCAAGTAATCCCTAAATATATATTTTGATGTCATGTTAAATAAAATATTTCAATATCAACTATATGTGTGTGTGTGTGTGTGTGTGTGGAGTCATTTAGTTCATTCAATTCTCGATACGTGGCATTTACAAAATATTAATCACAAAAAATAAGTGTGTTCCTTCCCAATGTGAGGATGGTCTATTTAAAAAAACATTAATAACAAAAAAATAATTTAAGCCCTAAATAAATAGTTTGATACCATGTTAAATAAATTTTCAATGCCCATGTTGAATAAAATAACTTCAATGTCATATATATTATATATATATATATATATATATATATAATATATATATATATAATATATATATATATATATATATAATATATATATATATATATATATATGTATTCATTGTGGGAGTGGGAGAGTAATTTATTGCTTAGCAAGAGCTAAGACTCCACAAGGTTGGGGGAGCTTACTCCTTGAGTGCCTTATCACAAGGGGCCAAATATGTGGCCACATGGTATTTGAAATTGGTTGGAGATGATAAAATCCCATTGTGACAACCACGCCCAATCTAGACACCAAATACTACCTTGTGACTAGGACAAGGAACCCAACTCTACACAGTAATTTCACTGGTAAAATATATGGAGTTTTACATTACCTACTCACATCTAGGTTTGAACTTATGACTTATTATTGGGAAACACATCCTCTTAAAATATTTAGCATCCTAATTATTCTAGGTTTTAGCCCTTTTCCAGGTATGTTTTTCAATTTCTTTTCTTCAAAATCCACTAAATACTTCTTTTGCTGGAATTGCAAGTTTAAGCTCTTTATTCTAGACAGTTCCCCATGGGGTTTGTTGGCATTATGATTCTGGTATGGCTCTATGATACAGATGTTGTACTTGATGGCAACACCCTCAAGTGGCAATGCACTGATCAGGCTCTCAAAATGTTGGAAATTAAGAAGTACGCAGGAGAATAGTTCAAAAGGTGCGTACCAACAGGTACGCCATGAAGGGACTGCGGCCGCACACGCAGGTCACCCGTTCAGAAGGTGCGTACCCCCAGTTCACTTACTTCAAGGCAGAGAAGCACGCTCACGTGGGGTTTTTCTTATATTTGGCCCCTGGTATTTAGCCCGTCGTTCTTGATTCTATGGTTTTGCCCCGTGGTATTGCTTTATATTATTATTTTTATTGAGCCCCATGTTTTTGGGCCCCTTGTATTGGTTATCTATGGTATTGATCCATGATTTTAGGAAGAGCTTGCCTACATAAAGCAAAGGATATCACTTGGCTAAGTATCTTTTGCAAATTGAATATCTTAAGATCTGAAATATTGGGTTATTTTTCAAAAGCTTGATCTATATAAAAGTGAAGTTGAAAGCGAATCTATGAAGGGTGATCTCTCGAGCACATGATCAGATCTGAGCATCTGACTATCAGTGGCACACTGGGGGACTACCATTTTGGGCCTAATCAGAGGTACACAGGTGATTAACGGTGCAAGTAAATGGGTACCCAGAGAAGAAGAAGGAGAAGTGCGTGGGTACGCAGAAAAGAAGAAGGAGAAGTGCGTGGGTATGCAGAAAAGAAGAAGGAGAAGTGCATGGGTACGCAAAGCAGAAGAAGGCGTAGTGCGTGGGTACATAGTGCGACAGAGGTTCAGGTGCGTAGGCACAGGGAAAGTATGCGGCGCTTCAGAAGCCGCAGGTGCGTAGGTACGTGGCGCGATAGCATCTCTGGGTGTGCAGCTATAGTAGCAGTACGTGGCATGATAGTATCTGTGGGTGCGTACCTGCAGTAATAGTACGTAGTGTGATTGAAGAAACAGTGCGTGGGTACGCGGTGCGGCAGAAGGGTATCTATGGGAATACGCAGGGGAGCAGAAGGTGAAGTGCTTATGCACGCAGACCAGAAAAAGAAAAAATTGCGTATCTGTCTTAAGATCTTTTGTTGGCTGAATTTTTTCTATGATAAGGTGTTCTGGGTTTAGTTTAATGTTACTGTTGATCTGGTTACTGCAGTTGACTGGGTGATTTACTTGTACTTGATGATCTCTTGATGTTTATGGATCCA
>APFE030882823.1:30851-44377 GCA_000404065.3 Pinus taeda
CCCTTGTATTGGTTATCTATGGTATTGATCCATGATTTTAGGAAGAGCTTGCCTATATAAAGCAAAGGAGATCACTTGGCTAAGTATCTTTTGCAAATTGAATATCTTAAGATCTGAAAAATTGGGTTATTTTTCAAAAGCTTGATCTATATAAAAGTGAAGTTGAAAGCGAATCTATGAAGGGTGATCTCTCGAGTGCATGATCAGATCTGAGCATCTGACTATCGGTGGCACACTGGGGGAATACCATTTCGGGCCTAATCAGAGGTACATAGGTGATTAACGGTGCAAGTGCGTGGGTATGTAGAGAAGAAGAAGGAGAAGTGTGTGGGTACGCAGAAAAGAAGAAGGAGAAGTGCGTGGGTACGCAGAAAAGAAGAAGGAGAAGTGCATGGGTACACAGAGCAGAAGAAGGTGCAGTGTGTGGGTACACAGCGCGACAGAGGTTCGAGTGCGTAGGCACAGGGAAGGTACGCAGCGCTTGAGAAGCTGCAGGTGCATAGGTACACGGTGCGATAGCATCTGTGGGTGCGTGGCTACAGTAGCAGTACACGGCGCAATAGTATCTGTGGGTGCGTACCTGCAGTAATGATACGAAACGTGATTGAAGAAACAGTTCGTTGGTACGTGGTGCGACAGAAGGGTACCTGCGGGAATACACAGGGGAGCAGAAGGTGAAGTCCGTACGCATGCAGACTAGAAAAAGAAAAAATTGCGTATCTGTCTTAAGATCTTTTGTTGGCTGAATTTTTTCTATTGATAAGGTGTTTTGGGTTTAGTTTACTGTTACTGTTGATCTAGTTACTACAGTTGACTGGGTGATTTACTTGTACTTGATGATCTCTTAATGTTTATGGATCCAGTTTGAAAATTTATGAAAGGTGGTCCTTGAAAGAAAAGAAGTAGGGGGTTGTAGCTCCCTTCCAGAAGAGACTGGAAAACGAGAGAGAGTTGTAGCTCTCTGCAGGTTGCAGCCAGCGTACTAGTAAAGGATTGCACCAGTACAAAACCTTTGTAAAGGAAGTTTCTAATTTGAAAGAAGATAGTGACATATTGCAGCAGGTGGTTTTCACCCACATTGGGTTTCCACCTTACATCTGGTGTTCTTTGGTGTGACTATCTGTTTTCTTTGTTCATGCTCATTATTTTATGGTACTAACATGCAAAAATAATTCAAAGTGTAAGTAAGGAAGATTTATTAAAAGAAATTGATAATACTGATTCACGCCCCCCCCAGTATTATTTCCAACAGGGTTGTCATGGCATTGAATGCTTTGCATTCAAAAATACAATTTTGGCACTCAAAATTACATTCTCATAAATAATTGTATTTCACATGCATTGCTCAAAATCAAGTAGATGTGCAATTCCTTCCATGCTCATCATTGAGTTGGTAGAAGGTACCCACACATTGGTGCATTGCTCAAAATGTAGGTGATGTGTAATTCCTTCCATTCTTAGCATGGAATTGACACTCTCTCTCTCTCTCTCTCTCTCTCTCTCTCTCTCTCTCTCTCTATGTGCGTGTGTGTGTGTCTATAAAACCTACACCCATATTAACCTTGGATCTATCAACTATCAAGAGGGATCAAATATTTTGATGCTCAAACCCTTTTACAAGTTTTTCTCTCTAAAAGAGGTTTCACCTCAAGAGATTTGATCCTTCTAAATGATTAATAAATCCAAGGTTATAATAAATCTATGATAATATATATAATTGCATAATATATTTAATCCTTATTAACTCTTGATAAATAAATATATGCTAGTAATTATCACTAACTATTATACATAAATACAAACATAATTCTTGCACTTTTAGTTCTTTTTCTTCACACATATATTTTTTGAAGAAATATTAACTTTTTTCTCATTTCCATTCATAAAATTAATCAACAATTCCTCATACAAGTATTTTTTTAAACCATTTTTGCCTTTTTTGATTGAGTTTAACATTTTGTTCTATTCTTTGTGTGGGTTACAAATGTAATCATCGGTCTTATTTTTATTTCTTAAATTTAATATATTTTTAACATTTTTCTATGATTTTTTCTCTAAAATTGACCAATTTCTCTTGGTAGAAGGATGTTGTGATAATTTTGAAGATTGAGGATGGGAGTCACCTCTGGAAGAATTAAGTTATCCAAAGGGGCATCCAATATTGACTGAGTTTCACATAATCTTGATGATAACAGTCCACTAGTGGGTAGATTATTATTCCATCTAATATTGAAGCTAGCCACATCCTAGACTCTGTCTAGTTCGAAAAAAAGAAAAAATTGAAGTATATATGGAATCTTATAGAGATGTGTTGGGAATCACAATTGTCCTTAGACTAAAACCCATAGGTGTTAGTAAATGTTCACATCACCAAAGATAAGGATCCACAAGAGGCGGTTATTCCATGTTGTGAAACACATGCGTGTGTTGGTTTATCCAATGTCCAACAATATTCCTCCCAATGCAAGCTAGGTGTGTATTGAACTCATGATCTATGATTTCATACAACTTGTTGGGAATCACAATTTCCATTACACCAAAACACACAAGGAGCATCAGTTTATCCATTATCTAACAATATGTTCAAGGGTTAGGGTTACCAGAGGAACTTAGCCTATTTAGCTTGGGGTTGAGCTTTAAGGGTTAGGTGAGGTAATTTTCCTACACGAAGTGGGTTTGATATTTTTGTTTCAAAATAAATAGTTTTGGATCAACAAGAAGCATCTTGTTAGGTTTGATTAGATATTTCACCGCCCCATCTATAGATCTCCCACCACTTCATTTAACAAAAAATTCATCATGTAGTACTCTAAACTATAATTTCTTAGAAAATCTCCCGCCTTTTATGGAAACCAACTCACTCTGGTATAAGTACATTGAATATGATGTTGTTTTTTCTTGTGTTTCTAAATATGGCACATGTTAAACACCATGCATTGTTATTGCCATCTGTTGCATATGGTCACATAAAACCCTTCATGCAACTCACCAATGTTTTAATCTCCAAAAAATTTGTAGTCACCTTTGTTAACATAGATTTAAATGATCAACAACTGAATAAAAATTATACTAAGGATATAATATTTGATAACTTTCTCGATGTCCTTCCACTAGACCATGAACACACCCTGAGTGTTCCCAAACTCTCAATATTTTCTTGCACTCTATTCCATAATAATGTAGATTCCTTTAGTGTTGATAGATAGAGAGCATAACAAAAGGGGTTGCATTTTGTAGTATCCCATAGGACATAACTCTTAGGAAACTCCATATAGAGTTCCTTCTCCTTTATATTTGTATATTTTCCATTCGAGACAAAAGAGAACAGAGAAAACACATCGTAAAGTTTATTTTCTCCTCGAAGTGTTTCCTAGAGAATATCTTGGTGTTCATTACAGTTTGTGAGTGTTTTTATTTAACTATTCTCTATTTTCTACATATTATCCATTGCATGCATAAACAACAAAACAATAATAACAAAATTGGAATTTAAATGAATTAACCCCTCATAGCATAGATTTTGTTTTTTTTCATAGATTTGTTGTGATAAATTGTCGAGTTCAATATGCACATCAATTTATAGATAATTTCGACTACAAATACATTAAATTTCTTTATTTTTGAATTCCTTCCAATATCTCTATCTTTGATGTTATTTTTCTAGAGGATAGATTAATGCATTCTTGATGAAATTAGAGAAACATTCCAAATATATAATTTAACAAATTTAATATTAATTGAATATTATTAATATATTTTTGTTTTGATGTAAATTTTAAAATACATACCTCTTTTCATTTTTCTATAAAAAAAATCCACCTTAAGAATTTTAAAACAAGTGTAGATCCATATTAATATCATATTTATCAAGTGTCGGGAAGGATCAAATCTCTTAACGTGCAAACCACTTTTAGAGAGTAAAACTTCAAAAAAGTTTGCAACTCAAGAAATTTTGTCCCTCTTAGAATTTGATAGGTTTGGGGATAATATGGATGCACATTCATTGCACATACACATAGACACACCATGTATAAAACCCATGCTAGCCATGGAAGGAATTACACATCTCTTTGACTTTAAGCAACACACCAATAAAATGTTCTAGTAATAGAACCCTTTGTGAGAATATAATTTTCATTGTCTAAATTTCATTTTGAGTGCATAAATGCATTCAGTGCCTTGAAAATTTCCTTTGGAACCTAGATTTTGTATACTAAAGAGCTTAAAATTGAAATTTCGACAAATCTATATCGTATTTTGAACAAAATCAACCAACAAGTGTACATGTAAAAGGGCCAAAACCTAGAATAATTGTTTTGATAAATGTCTTAAGAGTATGTGTTTCCTCCTAGTACGTCATAGTTTCAAATCTAGATGGGTATAGAATATGTACACCTCCATAAATTTTAACAGTCCAATTGTTACATAAAGTTGGGTCCCTTGCCTCATAAACAAGGAGCTTTCATACACCAATTTGGATTCTCGCTTGATTGTGACTTTAAAATTAGATTATTATTATTATTATACACATATATGACATTGAAATATCTTCCTCAACATGGGGTATTGAAATATTTTAGTTTCAATTATTTTATAAAATGCATAGATAGTTGACATTGAAATATTTTATTCAGAATGAACATTAAAATATTTTATTTGTGGCCCATTTTCTACCATTAAGATGTATTTTCATTATTACATATATTTTTAAATTACACCTCCCTCAGTATTGGGGAATTCAATTCACATATTATCCCGTATTGATTTTTTTTGTGAATAATATCTTTTAAATGCCAGATTATTAACTCCCATATTAAGAATTAAATGAATTACACATTTCCATCTTATTAGGAAATAATTGAAAATTTTCACTTTGGATTATTTCCTATCTAATATCCAAGTTGCACATAAAATTATTTTATTTATGGTGGGTATTGAAATATTTTATTTATGGTCACTTATATATATATATATAATATATATATATATATATATGTATATATATATATTATATATATATATATTATATATATATATATATATTATATATATATATAACGAAGGATATATGAAGCATCTAGAAGGAGCAAATCTCTTGAGGTAAGAGAGAAAAAATTGAAGAAAGGTTTCCACCTAAAGAGATCTTATCCTCTAAGCACTTGGTAGATCTAGGGTTAAGATGGATCTATGCTTGTTACACACACGCACATGCTATGTATCAATTGTATGATAAGAATGGAATGTGTTATGCATCTCCTTCATTTTGACAAGTACACCGACATGTGTGTGTATGTGTGTGTGTCCGTTTGTGTTTACTGTGTATCAACTCCATGTTGAACATGGAAATAATTAAACATCTCCTTAGAATTCCACATCTTCATGTTGATGCATAGTTATAAAGAGATGTATTAAGAGATCTTGAGTGGGTGTAATGGTTAAGAGCATTTGTTTCTTCCTAAAACATCACAGGTTCAAAACCATAAAGAGACACAGTATGTAGTCTTTCATACACATTATTAGTCAAAGTTATACAAAGAGTTTAATTAAAAAAATTATAAGACATCAATAATCTCACTCTCATTGCGTTCACTAGATTACTAGTTCTACCGAGAGGTGCACTCCAAAATTCAACATCTACAGTGGTAGGTACCTATATTAGTAGTGTAGCCCCCTTATTGTTATTATTAGTGTAGCCCCATATTGTTATTGTTCTACCCATATAGACCCTATATTGTTATTTTTGTTCCCCACATAATCCCACTATTTTTATTGTTGTCCCCTTACATTATTATTGTTATGTAGGCTCTTATTATATTACAACTCATTAGACGCGTATATATACCAAGGAGGTATTTTCATTTGTATAATCCAATAATTTTTCATTTATATAATGTAAAGGAGTTTTCCACCTCGAAGAGGATAATTTTTAAGTCGTTGATCTATCTTTTCTTATGTTTTTTGAGTTGGTTGCATAACATTCGGTATCAAAGCTTTGGATTCTATGGTTTCGCTGCTTCAAATAGGTCATCTTGGAATTTTCCCTACACATTTGTTTTTATGAAGCTTAAAAACTTGAGTTTCGACCATGTGGAGCCAAAATCTTGCTAAATATTGTGTAGAAATTTCAGATCTTAGTTCACTATATTTTCTGAGATAAGGTCGGAAAAAGTTAGGGTTTTTGGATGCTCCATAATTCAGTCTCAAATAGATGACCTAGGGAAAATATTCATAAATGTCATTTCAAACATCATATTTGAATTCTGTAAAAAATTGATAAAGTTTCACGAATTTCAATGTCTCATGTATCAATTTTAGGGTCAAATATTGATATAGTGACACATGGAATCCCGTACAATTTTGCTCTACTGAACCAGTCCATAATCAGGTCATCATGGGAGATTTGGCATAAATTTATACTGAGGAATCCAATATTGATCTGACTTATATATTTGGAGAGAAGACATAAAGTGATGCCATAAGACAAAAATTCCATACCTTGGAGAGCCAAAGTTAGAAAGATACAATAGCTTGAAGATCAAGCTCCCAAATACAAACAAAATAGTGATTATTTTTTAAATTTGCATAACTTTTGTTTGAAGAAAATTTTTGAAGTGATTCAAATGACATAGTGAAAAATATATATCATTATTTCCAATATGCTTCGTGGAAAAATAATGGATTCTCCATCTAAGCAATAATAAATCTGTACTATGACACATGAAGAAGAGGAAGAAATGCAACATGATATATCAAAATTATGCAACCAAGTAAAACAAATGCCGACCATCGATGAATTGATCGGATTAACCAACCAAAGTTAACTTCGGTCATTAGGTATTGAACAGAGGCAAAACTTCTGTAACGGTCGGGGCGTAGTAAGAAAGTCATAAGCAAAACAGTAGCTACTTGTACTAAAAAACAAGTAAGTGTGATCCCTTTTCGCTCTTGCAAAGAGTAACCAAAAATGAAATGGAAGCTAAGATGGATGGTTTTAATAATGGTTTAGAGGTAGACATGGAATTCTTGAAGGATGCACTAAAATTAGATATGGAATGTCTGAATTAGGGACTAAAAGAAAACATGGAAGCTAAGATGGATGGTTTGAAGAATGGTTTAAAAGAATACATGGAAGGTATGAAGGAAGGCTTGACAAATTTGCTACAAGAAATGCTTCCTAATCAGGAAAAGCTATTCCATGAAATTCCAAATGAGAAGAAAAGGAATGTTAATCATCAGTTGAGAGACACTAAATTTGGATTCAAGACCAATCACATCCCAAAGATTGATATGAGTAAGTTTGATGGCAAATATTTTGTAACATGGATGATACAGATGGAGAAATATTTTGATATACATGATATGCAACCCTCTTGAAAGATATGTATTACATATTTATATTTAGAACCCAATGAGTTTGTATGGTATTGATGGCTTTATTCTCGTAAACCACTTGTCAGTTGGTCAATTTGTACAAAGGAAATTAGCACATTATGAGGATACAAAGAGAAACACTTTATTAAGCTGATTGATAAATATAAAAAGAAGGGTTCAATAGCAGAGCACATTGAGGACTTCCAAAAACTGAATATCAGGGTCGTTGATATTCTAGAGGAACATAGGATTGATTTCTTCATAGGGACTTTAAACGATAATATCCAACATGAGGTTCGACTTTGGGAACCTGATTCATTAGAGAAGGAATATAGGCTGGCAAGAAAAGTTGAAAGAAAAGTATGGAAACAAGTATAACACTCACAATAATAAATATGGAAGTGTTATTTCTCCTAGTCTTCCACAACCTACAAGGTTGAAACCACAACAATAGGAGGAAAAAAGAGAAAAAGGGCATTGTTATAGTTGTGATATAAAATACACTGAAGGTCATAAGTGTGCAAAGAAGAAATTTTACATAGAGTCTGAAGAGAAGGAATAAAAGGAACAAGAAACATCAAAAGAGGAGAATATACACCAGGAACCAATGCTAGAGAAAGAAGAAATGAATCCACTCCTCAAAATCTCAAGATAAAAGGATATATCAAGAAGAAAAAGCTAATAGTGTTGATTAATTCAGGTAGTACCCATAATTTGATTCATCAAAAAATAGCCAAGGAATTGAACTACTTTGTATATCCAACACTATAGTGTCAAGTGATAATTGCAAATGGAGCAACTATAAATTGCTCTAGAAAGTGCCATAATATCAAGCTAACAATGGGTAATATGTATTGAACAGTTCAATGCTTTCCATTGCAATGGGTAGTGCTGATGTTGTACTAGGAGTTAAAAGGTCAGAATCTTTAGGGACAATAAATTTTATTTTTGAAGAACGTTTCTTGAATTTTTTTTGGGAAGGATAGTAAATTGAACTATGGGGTATCAGAGGTAAACCGGGGAAGATAATTCTATCTAATGGCATGAAAAATATTTTAAAGAAAGAACAACAATGTGTAATTCGACAATTATTCTCACTAGAGGATAAAAACATTGAAAACAATTATTTCTCCATAACTCCAAAAAGTCTTGGACAATCATTCCAAGGTATTTCAGACTCCCAATGACCTCCCACCTATTCATGATTATGATTATGCTATTCACATGATTCCAAGAAGTTTTCATCCAAACATCATGCCTTACAGATATCCTTATGCCCAAAAGAGTGATATTGAGTGTATGGTTTCCAAAATGCTTAAGGTTGGTATAATTCAACCTAGTCAAAGTTCTTTCTCTACTCCAGTATTATTGGTGTAGAAGAAGGATGGTTGATGGTGTATATGTCCAGATTATAGGGAGATCAACAAGATCACCATTAAAGATAATTTTCACATTCATGTAATTAAAGAATTGTTGGATGAACTACATGGAGAAATTTACTCCACCAAGTTGGATCTTCATTTAGGATATCATCAAACTAGAATGAAGACTAAAGATATTCCAAAAGAAACATTCAGAACTCATGAAGGTCATTATGAATTTTTGGTCATGTCCTTTGGCCTTACTAATGCAACTTCCACATTTCAAGGTTTGATGAATTCCATTTTCAAACCCTTCCTTAGAAAATTTGTCTTAGTAATTTTTGATGATATAATAATCTACAAAATGTCTTCGAAGGATCATGCTCAACATGTTTACAGGGTGCTCAAGCTATTGGAGGAGAAAGAATTATATGAAAAAACCATGTTTCTTCGGAGTAAAGTAGGTGGAATATTTGGGTCATATTTCATCTCATGTGGGTGTTAAGTTAGACCCTAACAAAATTAAAGCCATTAATGAATGGAAAATCCCTACAACCCTAAAGCATATTTGATGATTTCTTGGGTTGACAGGGTATTATGACAAGTTTGTTAATATTTATGAGAGAATAACAATGCCTCTAACAACATTATTGAAGAAAGATGCATTTTCTTTGACTCCAGAAGAAACTAAGGCCTTTAAATATCTTAAAGAGGAAATTTAACAGGCACCAATCTTAGCTACACTAGAATTCATAAAAACATTCATTGTGGAATGTGATGCCTCAAGAAATCGATTTATTGCTATTTTAATGCAAGAAAGAATACCCATTTATTTTGAAATTCACCCAATCAAGGGAAAGTATTAGCACAAACCTATTTATGATAAGGACATGTTGGCAATACTACATGCACTGAAGAAATGTCTACCTTACGTGATGAGAAGACACTTTAATGTAAAAAGAAACACGATAGTCTTAAATACTTTTTGAAATAGATATTATATTCAAAAGAGTAGAAAGATGGTCACAAATATTTTGGGTTATGACTTTGAAATAATATACCGGAAAGGGAAGAAAAATGTTGTTGCAAATGCACCCTCAAGAAAGGATGAGGATGTGGACACATTGTTTTGAGTCATTTCTATTATCCAACTTGATTGGATAACTAAAGAAAGGGATGAATGTAAGAATGTTGAAGAGGTGTGGACACTCATTCAAAAGTTTCCACAATATCCCAGTACATCTGATACATTTTTCTGGAAAAATGATTCATTATGGTACAAATATCGTTTAAATCGTTGTAAGAATTCCCAAGCCAAACAAAAGATTCTTTTGGAATTACATGCTCCCCCTCAGGAGAGCACTTAGGATGTTTAAAAACTTACCACCGGGGAAAGAAGGAATTATTTTGGGATTTCCTTAAATCTGATATTCAGAAGTTTGTGGAAAAATGTCTGGTTTTCCAATAAAATAATGTTGAGACAATTAAGACCTCAATTATATTACAGACTTTAGTCATTCCAAGTCAGTATTGGGAGGAGGTCTCAATTTACCAATGGTTTACCCAATTCTAAAGGAAAAAGTGTTATCATAGTGATATTTGATAGAATTACCAAGTATGAACATGTTTGTGGATGTTATCTCCATTAAAAATTAAAAATCTACACGAAAACCCATAGGTTGTTGTAAGTGACAAAGATTCTATTTTCACTCAAAATTTTTGGATGAAATTATTTTCTTGTCTCGGTACTCAATTAGCACATAGCTCATCTTATCATCCTCAATATGATGGGAAAACTAAGATAGTGAACAAATTTTTTGAAGGATATCTTTGTTGCCTGGTATGTAATAAACAAACATAATGGGTCAAGTGGTTACCTCTAGTTGAATGGTGGTGTAACACTTACTTCTATATTACAAGAAAAATGACCCCATATATGGCACTTTATGGATATCATCCACCACCCATCTCCTCATATTTAAGAGAAAATTCTAAGGTGCAATCAATGGAAGATCACATTGAGCATCAACAACAAGTTGTCCAACCCTTAAAGGATAACCTCACTCTAGCACATAGTCGAATGAAACAACAGGAAGATCAACATCATGGTGAAATCATTTTTGATGTAGGTGACTAGTTATTTTTATGTCTACAACCATACAAACTAATGTCTCTAAAGAAATCTAAAAAGGATAATAAATTATCACCCAAGTATTATGGTCCTTATAAACTATTGAAAAGGATTGGTACTATGGCATACAAATTATAGTTGCCTCCATATTCCGGAGCACACACAATTTTCTATGTTTCATGTTTAAAGAAGGTTATCGGTGACAAGCTCCTAGTTCAAAGAATATTTCTAGAACTTGATGAAGAAGGAAAAATTATATTATAGCATCAAGAAATCATGTAAACAAGAAGTTGACAACTATGAAATCAAACAATTTCAGAGTATCTCATTAAGTGGAAGAAGTTACTTGTTGAGGATTCCACATGGGAGGATGAGAATTTTATACAAAAGCATCCAGAACTACTCAAGTGTTGAGGACAACACTTTTTTCGAAGCAGAGGGGTTTCTTGCATCCCTATATTACTAGTGTATTGCCTTATTGTTATTATTGTTTTATCCCCTTATTTCTATGGTTGTGCCTATATAGACACCATATTTTTATTGTTGTGCACCATCTGTCCACTATTGTTATTGTTGTGCCCATATAGACCCCATATTGTTATTGTTGTGTCTCACAGAAGCCCATTATTGTTATTGTTGTGCCCTTACGTTATTATTTTTATGTAGGCTCTCATTATATCGTGACCCTTTAGACTCCTATAGATACCAAGGAGGTCTTGTCATTTGTATTATCAAAAAATTATTCATTTATGTAATGTAATGGAGACTCCCCCCTTGAAGAGGATAATTTTCTAAGTTGATGATTTACCTTTTCTTCTGTTTTGTGAGTTGGTTGCAGAACATACACATATGTGGGATATATCAAAAAATAAAAATAAATATACATATTTGGTTATCTTATTTAATAATAATAATAATCTAGATTGGTATAGTCTATGAAAGCATAGATATGACATACATACCCTACCGCACTCTAGACTTGAACATAGTTATATAAAATATTAATAACCACACTCTCACTATGGGATTCCTTCCACTCTTAACATGGATATATGTGGCATTAAAATAATATTAATAACAAAAAAAAAATCATGTAGAAAATTTGTGATAGGTTAACTCGATAATGCAATATAAATCAAAGCAGAATATTATAACCTACTTCTACTATCAATTTGTGGAAGCTTAAAGATCGAGATGAAGAATATAACTAGAAGAAGAAGAATCAATGGCACAATACACATGAAAATACTTTGGGGAAAGCATTAGCTAAAAACCCCACACTATTGTATTATCATACATGGTGGAAATAAATAGGAATTATACAAAGCTTTAGTTGTCACAGTTAGCCAGCTCTCTGTACAATCCTCACATATGCTCACAGGAAATTTTGGATTCTCGCCAGCCTTCCACTCTGGCCTCCAAGATCCTCTTTCCTTGCATTGTTCCTTTTGAACGATCTGCCTATTACCAAGTGGAAAAGCAACCTTTAAAACTATGCAATCCTCAAGGATAAATCCTTGACTACATGCATGATTTTTCTCCATGAGAAAACATATGCAACTGATAGTACACTATCCTTGAACACAAACCTCAACTGGGTCCTTCTTAGAATAGACATGCATGAGTTTCTGATGAGGAAATCTTCAGTTAACTGGAGTAGCACTAGTTGAGTGCATTAATGCATCAACTGACTGTCAACTCACTATTAGTTCCTCAAATAGTTTGGAACTAATTCAACTAGACTTAACTTAACTCAACAAACTGAGTTAACTAATTACAACTCAAATATAACTCAAGCTTATCTCCTTAATTTAAGGGATGACTCTCGCATGACTTCAGAAAGACTTCTAACTTGAATTTCTCCAACTAATTAATTTGAAATAAATTAATTAATTATTTCCAAGTAGTTGTTAAGACTAAATTCGATTTTAATTCACAATTTAATTCAAGGACAAATTAAATTAGAATATTCTTGTTACCATATTCAACATCAACAACTATTCCATTAAAAAAATATTTGTATATCATGAATACACAATTTTCTAAACTATCTTTATATTATATGTAAATATATACATCATATAACATTACACTATGCTTCTATATTATATTTTTTACATAATAGTATGATGTTAGTATGTAGTTATCAATAACTATTCCATTAAAATAAAATTGAATTAATGAATTTTCCATACTTTTAGGTAAGTTACTGTTTTATATTCATTATAACTTTATTTCAATGGAAAGTGTGTATTGTTTAGTATTCATTTTAACCTTTTCAATTAAGAATATGTGAATTTGAATTGAAAATGTGTTCTCTAGCATGTTGCAAGATGTAAATCATTTCGACAATTAGAAATTGGAGGCGTGAAAGAGAGTAAAATATATATTATGTTTAATTTTAGTTATAGTTATTAGTGGCTCAAGTAAGGATGATATCAAGATGTTAAATATGGGTTAAAGTATTGGGGAATAGAGGAAAATGTCATTTTGTTGGATATTGATAATATTAAAAGTATTATTACATCTAAATTTCAATAGAATTTGTGGTGCAATAAAGATTTAAAAAATGAAAGGAAGCTAAGATACTACAAATAGGTGGTTATACTTAATTCAGAAAATCAAAAGTATTTTTTAATTCTAAATAACACAACGAAGAAAAT
>APFE030882823.1:48189-60727 GCA_000404065.3 Pinus taeda
TTCAAGCCATTGTCTTCTAATACAACCTTCATTCTATCTTTCTATGCTATGTAATTCTAGCTACCTTCCAAGGCATACTCGAGTCTCAAGCCATAAGATGCCATTGGCCAACCTTGAAGTATGAAATGAATTCGATTTGCACCTGTAACCCCAAACTTCAAAATTTGAATTCTCTTCTCGGTATACTGTTCACAACTCTAATACCATGTAGAAAATGTATGATAGGTTAACCCAATAATGCAATATAAATCAAAGTAGAATACCATAACCTGCTTCTACTATCAATTTGCAGAAGCCTAAACATCGATCTGAACAAAATAACCAGAAGAAGAAGAATCAATGGCACAATACACATGAAAATCCTTTGGGGAAAGATTTAGCTAAAAAACTCACACTATTGTATTATCATAAATGGTGGAAATAAATAGGAATTGTTAGGGCGTAAATCTACCTCAGGCTGAGAAAGGTAGGATCTAGGGTAACACCAAACCATGCTTAACTTGGTAGCTAGCCCTACCAGGTCGGGAGAGGGCTCTCCCCTTGTCAATCTCAGCAAAATATAGAAAATGAGGCTTGAGATGACTGATGTAAAAACTAATTTTAGGCTAGGTATATGCTCAGAAGAGCTTGATTGATTTTTATGTTGGTTTGTTGGATCAAAAGTGAAAGACAGTTTTGGGTCCGGGGAATGAACTCAGTCTTGCAGAGATTTCTGTGGGGCGGGGTAGGAAAATGTTTTAGTATTTTGAAATAAGTGAAATGGAGAGTCTTAAGACTGGTGAGGAGTTGGAGAGGGAATGAAAGTATTAGGGATCCTCTTCAAACAATAGAAAACATGAAAAGCTAAACAAGCCCTAAGTTAGAGCACCACAACATCAATGAGTTCCACCTTTATAATTAATTCATTTGGTTAAGCTGAAAAGAAATAATGGCACACATAAACATATGATAACTTGAATTACAGCAGGAGAAACAATACTAAATCACCTTTCCACATGAATCCAAAAAAATGTTGCAAACCTTGGTCTATTTCCTTGCCAAACTACAAAGATGAATGTACAATGATGCTCAAAGCTTTCACAAGAGTCCAGCCTTGAAAAATGACTAAAACAGTACTACATATAGGCAAAAAACAACTCATGATAGGCTTTAGGGGTGAAATTCATGAGTTTAGGAGATGTTTCAACAAGATCTAAACTAAGAACTAAAAAATAGGCAATGGAACAGCTTGTCTCTAAAACCTACGAAACTCATTCATTCAAATTCAAAACCACCTATACATGATGTATCTACCTCCATGAGTGAATTTTTACCATTTTTACATCAAATTTTATCAATTTACATAAATCTACATCATGAATTTTACCATAAGAGAGAAAAAAGTCAAACTGGGAAAAAACTAGGCGAAAAACAGAGTTTTTTGGCAAAAATCGCAATTTTTCACCCTGTGCATAGCACTTTTTTACAGCTGATTTTGGAAGCCTTCCTTTGCACTAAATTTTCTCCAAGTTGGTTTGTGGTAAATATCTGTCTATATACTTTCCAAAGCAAGTAAAATTTCTGAATTTGGTGTCAATTTGCCCTTCCAAAAGTGAGTTCTCCCAACGTTGCTTCCTGTGTGGCCAAAAAGGGGCAGAGAGGGCCTTTTTGAGGCGTTTTTGACCGTTTTGGAAGCTCAAAACTTGACAAATCTTTCTAGTAATTTTGGGGAATTCATAATGTCTCATGAGGAATCCAAAATTTTAGATTTTTCCTCCATAGGAGGTCCCTAGCAAAAGCGAGCGCCGGGTGGCACTATGCACCAGGCAGAAAAACCTGTTTTTTGCTTCAAAAATTCAAAATTGACAAAAAGTGTGTCAAATTTCTTGAAATTTGGGCCGAGTGACTTGCATCAAGTACTATGTTGTGCTAAGGAAGCCTCAACTAATATTTTGAGTCTATCTTGGTCTTTTTTCCTCGTCAAAGTTTTCCTCAACTTGGCTTTTAAACTCCTTATTCTCACTTTGCAAATCTTGTTCCTTGCCAAATAATATATACTATGTGCATCAACATATTTTTCTCTTTGTTGGCCTTCTCCAACAACTTCTCCAAGTGCATTTTTTCCCTCTCTAGCCAAGATTCAAGATCAACTTCAATCTTTTTCTCTAGTGGTCTCAATTTGATTTTCCTCCTCTTGGTTGTTTGCCGATTTTCTCTTATGGTTTGCAGCTCCATGATCGTCTGTTGATCCTCTAGCTACTCGTTCCTTTTCTCAAGGGAATTGACGATCCACTTAGCCCTTTCAAGGTTAAGATCTAAGGCATGAATGTCGGATTCTTGCTCTTTGATGATCTCTTTCAATCTTCAGCTTTAGGGGCCCAAATCCACATCATCATCCTGAATCAAAATGAAATCTCTCTCCTGATCTTTAGAAGGCCCTTCCTCGTGCACTGGTTGGTTCCCTTTGTCTTGTACCTTCTTTGCTGAAGAAGAAGGCAAAGCCCCTTTCAACCTAGGGGAATATAGCATTTTCCTATGATCTGATGAAGGAAACTAGACCCCTTCCACCCCATGTGGAGATAGTACTTGTTTTCCAGCTGCAAATAGCCTCCTTGTTCCCTTCTAATAAGTGATGAATATTAGCACACTAGTGGTTTGAGTCTCATGCACCTCATTCTAATTTGGAGGCCCTCCTTCCTCTTGAAAACCTAATGGGGTCACTTGAGGGCTTTTGAAAGCCTCATTTGAAATGAAATCATCCCATGAAACATTCAGCAAACTCAACTGATGTAAAACCACAATCTTGATCAACATAAAGTGATAAATTTTATTGTATTATTGATGAGGAGGCTTTCTTTTCACTAGCGTGGTAATTTTCTCAATATTTCTGCATATGAAATAGGGGAGATTCATCATCCTCACCCTAGTGAAATGCATCAATAATCTAATATGGTAGGTGTACAAGCAAGAAAATCTCCCTTCACAGCTGAAGTATTTGATAATTAGCTTCATGGGTGGACTATATGTGTCCTGTAGGTATCTAAAAGGGAAAACCGTATTGATCTGCTTTTGCTAGTTAGCCTTGACATAAGGCTTATAATGCTCTTTGTCCACAAGTTGTCCTTTGTTCCACTATTCACCTACATTCGGAATACCTGTTGCTTTAGCTATATTTTTAGGTGTCAAAGTGAATGTAACACCTGCCAAATTGACCTATCCATTGTGAAGATGGAGGACAATAATGTAGTAAGCTCATGGTGGTATTTGACTCTTTCCACCATCTCACAAAATTGGTAGCAAGACTGATGTTTGAAACATGTTATAGTAAAAGGACAAGCGAATACTTCTCTAAGTGTAGTGGGCCCCTCCCAGATGTGTTTTCTCCCTTGTGAGGTTTTCTTGGTGCATGAATCTCTTGGGAGGAATCACTCACTATTTCCTCATCCCTTTCATAAGTTGAATTTGTTTCCATGTTTGCCACTATATGGTGTTTCAATGATGAGTATGAAGACATTTTAAATGAATAATATTTGTTTGATGTTTAATGAAAGGGATGGATGAGTGGACTGTGAATGAGGGGCTGTGACACTAGTTGTCAGGTTTTTTGGGAGTGGAAGGATTTTGGGAATGCCAATTAGGGTTTGGGAATAGTGGGAATTTTCTAGGTATTAGGTTTTTGGGGATGAGGGGGGTACGATGAATGTGAATGAAGGAGGAGTAAGGGATATGAAATGAGGGGAGTGTAGTGGAGGAATGTGAAGATGATTGCAGGGATCAAACGACAATAATGATAATTTTTGAAAACCCTAGACACATTTTTTAGTGTAACTGTGTAACAAACTATGGTTTTAATTTTCACCTATTAACACACCATCAAAGATGAGTAAAACCCTTCTAATAGCAAAGTGGAATGTTTCACTTACTTGTGAAATGAGGTTTGCAATATTTGGAAGCCAGATGAGGTCAATTGAATGAAATTCGGGCTTGGAGGGCAGGTGCGTCTTGCCCACTAACAGGTGGACCGTGCCACTCAGGTGCGTCGCACTTGTGTAATTTCTAGTGTGTTTCCTACGCTCTATGTGCCAAGTCAACCAGGTGTGCCGCGCCTCAACCCAGGTGTGTTGCGCCCAATAAGCTTTCACAATTTTTGCTGCAATTTCTCCTTTTTCTCCTGAAATCATGACTTGGCTTGTTCACTCTCTCTTTTGCACACAAATGAAGCTTATAACACAAGGGAAACTTTATATACAAGTGACTTTGATTTTTCATTTACAAAAACCCACTTTCTAATGTTTTGCCTCTCACTTTATCATTTAAAACTCTATTTCATAGTTGGACTTTCTATTTGACTTTGATGGACTAATGCTTTGAATTTCTTGTCTCTTTTGCAAGAGTTGAAGTGCAGGAGATTGGCAAGGTGACCAGGGCTATATTTATGGAATAATTACATATAGGAAGAATAAAATTACATGAAAATTATATACATAGAAGAAAAAACTCTATTTTTCCTCAAAACAAGGTTTTGAGGAAAAATCAATCACTGAACATGTGATTATTGAAATTTTTTAAGCTGAGAACTTATTTGACCTCCTCATGTGCCTGCTGACCATTATTAAGCTTTTACAAGGCTTTAATGACAAACCCTAGACCTAATGAGAGCTAAAAACCCTAAAAGTGGCTCTTACAAATGTAAAGAGAGAAAATGGATGTAAATGATATGAATTCATGAGAATAGGCTATCAGGTAAAGATCATGAGGGAAAATTGATAATATGCCACTGCCATTAGATGATCCATGGCCTAATGGAATGCAACTGATCGAATGAGACACCTAAAATGCAATGCAACAAGAGAATTTTGATAATTGATGGAGGGATGAAGAAACTGACACTAACATTGGATCCAATGGGGATGGTAGCTCTTTGGAGGTGCCAAGGACTACAGATATCTGGAAATCAGACAGTGCCTCTTCCATTGGGCTAAATGAAGTCAATAACTTCAGCAAACCAAAACCAATATCTTCACTCAAAACTAGACTCAATTACATGACAGAAAACTGACTCATAACTGACTTAAACAATCCACACTAAAACTGAAATCAGACCTTCAATTTTTTTATAGCCCTCACTTTAGGTCCCAAACTGACTAAATGATGACAATGCACACTTGCAATAAAGGAAATAAAATGGTATGTATAGTGGACAATTATGATAGTAGAAAATATCTCAAAGATAATACTGTTTCAGTAGCCAACCATTGACCGGCCCACTTGGACAATCTTCTCCATTCATTTCTTTTAGCAGAAAAGCATTTTGACCCTGATATCTAGCACTTTTCAATGGTCCCTTCCATAGATTCTTGAATTTTTCGTGCTTGACTTTGTCCTTGTTTCTAGCATCCCATTTGAGCACTATGTCTTCAATCTAAAACTTATCTGACTTTGCCTTCCAGTCATAGATTTTCTTGATTCTCTCTTACACCTTGAAGGTATTCTAGAAAACCTCCTCTCTCGTCTGTTGTGAATGGATCTTTTGGTTTATCCTTCGCTGAAAATGATCCTCTTTCCTACCAGCCTCCTGCAGAAGTTTTACCATCGGGACTGTGAGAGATTTCAGGAAACACCGTGTCAACACCATATACTAGTTCAGACGGAGACATTCCAATTGATTTCTTCTCACTTACTCTATCTGCCCAAAGTGCATTGACAAGATTTTTGTGCCAGCTCTTTTTCCTTGTTTCCAGTAGCTTTTTAATGATTTTAACCAACGATTTATTTGAAGATTCCACCAATCCATTACCTTGCGAATAGTATGCAGTTGAATGACCCAAGGTAGTTTGATATTTATTACAAAAATCAATCATCTTTTTAGATTTAAAAGTTACTGCAGTATCTGGAATCAGCTTGTTAGGACAACCAAAATGTGACAAAATATTATTTCAAGAAACTGAATTATTACTGTATCAGTGGCTTGCTCAGTGGGGATGGCCTCAATCCATTTTGTAAAATAATCCATCGCTATTAAGATCCACTTATGCTGAGTTGAAGATGTAGGGTGGATTTCTCCAATAAAATCAAGGCTCCACTGCTAAAACAAAGAACTTACTTCAATCGGTTTGAGAGGTAGTGGTTGTAATTTTCTACTTCCCTGAAAAATTTGACATTCATGGTAGCTTGTAACAATTTTATAAACATCAGCAAAGAGAGTAGGCCAATATTTCCCTACTCTCAAAATTTTATTTTTTGTCATCTTCCAAAATAGGTGACCTCCACAATCCCCCTTATGAAAATCATCCATGACCTATTTTGCTTCTTCCTCAACCAAACAATTCAGCAACATACCCCCAGGATCTTTCCAATACAATACATTATTCATAATACAAAATTTGGCAGCCTTTAATTTCATAGTTCTACTTTTATTTCTAGCCATTCCGAGAGGCGGTGAAAATTTTTGGAGCACATATACAATATCGAAATACCAAGGGGAATGGATAAAAATTTCTGATACCTAAACAAGTGAGTTGTCTTCATCTTCTTCGGACATAGAAACAATCAATTTTATGTCCAAGGCATGAAAATTAGACTCTGCCATCAGTTTTGCCAAACCTTGCCCCTTGATGAGCTTTGTTGTCTTTATTTCCAAGTCATATCCTAACAAAGTTGCGATCCATTTGCCTCATCTCCCTTCCGGATCTGTATGCACTAAAACATTTTTAACAGTTGTGTTAGGAACATAGGCAAGAATATGAGAATGCAAAATGTATACTCGGAAATCTTTCATAGCTTTCACTAAGACAAGAGCTTGCTTCTCAATAATATTATAGTTTGAGGCTACATCTCTTATAGTTCTGCTGAAAAAGGAAATTGGCTTCTCAAGGTGGTCTCTTTCCTGCATTAAGACCACTGCCATAGTATGCTCTAAAGCGAATGATAATAAAATAAAATCTTGGGAATAATCTGGGTTGATCAGAATTAGAGCTGAAGAAAGGGCCAACTTTACCAAATTGAAAGACTTGATAGCTTCTTCGGTCCACTTTACTACACTCTCTTTCTTTAACATGTTTTTGATTTCCCTCAAATGTTCTGCTAGATTTGGCACAAAAGGATGTAAGGAGTTCATCTTACCGTTGAATGCTTGGATCTCCTTTTTACTATGGGGAAAATAATTTTTTTGAATAGCTTCCACTCGAGTGGGATCAATGTGGATTCCCTCCTTTCACATGATGTGACTGAGAAGCTTTCCTTCATCTATGGCAAACAAACTCTCTATTGGATTAAGAGATATGCCATACTTTCTGCACCACTAGAAAACAATCTTCAAACGGTAAAGATGTTCCTCATCTGAATTAGAGAAAATTGTCAAATCATTAAGATAAACTACTAAAAATACATCTTTCTCATTTGCAAATGCGATATCCATAGCCCGCTGAAAATTTACACCATCAATCGTTAAACCGAATGGCATCTTGGCATAATGGAAAGTTCCACACGGAGTGGTGAATGTTGTTTTGTCTCTGTCATCCTCATGGACCAAAATTTTATTATATCTGGAATACCCATCGAGCAGTGACATACAAGATGCCCCAACCACTTTTTGATGTATGTGGTCCATCTTTGGCAATGGATAATTATCTTTCAAAGACAACTTATTTAGATTTCTAAAATCAATGCATAATCTAATATAACCTATCTTATTTTGCACGGGCACCAAATTGGAAATCTATTCTGAAAATCTAATTGGAACGATTATACCAGCCTTGTATAATTGATTTACTTCGTTCTCTATGGATGGCAACGACTTATGATTGATCCTTCTTAGCTTCTGGCAAAATGGCTTTTGGTTTGGCTTGATTGGAATGATGTGCTAAATTATAATTTTATTATACTCGTTCAAATATGAATAGTCCCATGCAAATACATCAGTAAATGAGGACAATAGACTAATGTACTTTGCCTTTACCTGAGGAGGCAATGCCTTTCAACTTCACCATCTTTGGATTTTTTGTTGTTCCAATATTTACATCTTCAACTCTCTTTTTAGTCGGCATCAAACTTGGTTTCCAGGCTACATCATCTTGGTCAAAGAATTCCTCTAAAGGTATGAGGCCTTTAGGGATGACATTGTCTTTTAGCTGTAAAATTTCCATCTGATTTACTTCTAAGTCTGGCTCGCCATTATCTTGCTTGCCATCTATAGAAGTGTCTTGATATTTACCTTCATTTTGTAGAAATTCTTCAATCTCTTTATCATCTTGAAACACTTGCCAATATCTTTGATTATCACGGACAGCTGGGTGATGTTTTACATGAATTTCAAACTTATTGTTTGAATTCATCAGAATCTTCAAGTTACTTGCTGTTGTTGCAAGGGAATCTACAATAACATTCTGTGCACATGGAACACATGTCAAAATAAAATCTGGAAACAACCTCAAAATGTCTAAAACTGCATTACGGTAAGCCCTCATTCGAGGATGCTTTGCTTGGTACTCTCCCTTGACTTGCTTGATTACTAATTTGGAGTCACCATAAAATGAAATTATTTTTGCATTCAGTTTTTTAAGGATTTATAAGCCTGCAATTAGTGCCTCATATTTTGCTTCATTATTAGAACAATCAAAAGCCAACTTGTAGGAACAAACTATTAAATTACTCGGGAACTCATTTGGTGAGAAAACAAAGCTGCATATCCAAATACCAATTCTGGCACCTTCCCTACCTACAGCTCCATCAAATTCCATACTCCACAAACCATCTTCCTCTTCCAAATGATGAAATTCTGCCTGTTTTGCTACCTTTGGCTGATGTCCATCTTTTTCTTGTTGTTGGTGGAATGTTGACTTCTCAGTAGTACTTTGAAGCCTTTGCCTCTCTTGATGAATTATAGCTCTGAAATTTTCTGTAATCATAGGCATATCTTCAACTTCAACCAATTGACTATTTACATCAATGAAGCCACTGTTAGAATAAAGAATAAAAGACTCTAAATTTGTATGTACATAATTAATTGGATGATTCATAGGTTTCTCCTTGCTCGTGATCATGTAATTCATGTTTTTCTCTCTATATAACTTCCTCATTTGACCAAACATGGGAATAGTAGCATAGGAGAAATTTAACTACAATGACCCTTTGACTTTTGCACCCCATGCTCTAGATAGAAGCAAGCCAAATCTAGGGGTAATGTCGGCCACAACTACATCCATAAGAACATTTTTCACTGGAATCTGATCCAAACTTACAACCAAATATTTAATGAGACCAATACATCTTACTCTACCAGAATCAAAGGAATAAAGGTCATGATACTTTCGAGTGATATCCAAGCCCAGTTTTTCCATAATTGCCTTTGGAATGAGATTATGAGATGCTTCTGAATCAAACATGGTTTTGTGCAAAACATAATCATGTAATCTAAAGCTGATATAAAAAGGAGCTACATCAACATCCTTAGGTTGACATTCTAATGCGGGACTAAATATAAGTTTAGGTTGGTCATCTTCCACATTTACCATATCAGACAAAGGATCTACATTCAAAATATTAGCTACTTGACCTTTATAATTGTTGTTCTTCATTAATTCAATCAAAGGTATTGACACTTTTAACTTAGTAATTTCATTTTCTAAGCTAAAGGATGTAGTTTTCTCTACCTCTTTGACTGAAGCATCTTTCTTTTTAGTTTTCTCCTTTGTTGCACTTGGCTGATTTGACTTTTCGTTTGCTGATTGCACTTTACTAGAAGTAGGGTTTGTTGGCTCCTTTCCATTTTTCTGCACATTTGGAGAGTCATTCTTTGGTGGTGCTGCTTCCTTCCTTTTCTAAATTGGATTAATAGGAACATCCTTACTCCTAAGTGAGTATTTCCTTTGCTACGTTGTCAATGCATTCATTTATCCTCTCTGATATTCACCTGATTCCTCTTCTAGGACCGTTTCATTTGCCAATTTAAAATCTTCATCCTTTTGGATAGCTGGACTTTCTAAATACTCTTCACCTTTGGTGATTTAAATTGGCAAATCATCTGGTGTAAAAAAGTGATTCTCTTCTCCAATTATGGCCTCATCATCTTCTAATTCAGTGCCATGAACATAGTTTTGTTGTAATGGTGTTTTGACTTGCTGTTGAGTTTATGGATCTTGAGCTCTTTGCTCCTGTCGCTTAATTCTAAATTCTGGTTGCTGATGACCATGAAAATTTGGATTTCTAACTTTTGTCTCAAGCTTATCTACAATGGTGAATCTATCAAACCTATTCTCAATCTTACGGAGAAAATGATTTGAAGTAGAAGCTTCTTCTTTACAGTCACCTTCTTGTTGCTCTTTGTTCTAGCTCTCTTAGCTAACAAATTTGCTTCAACACTTACGACAATTTTCTGCATGTCTTCCAATGTAGCTGGGTCTCTTTCTCTCAACTGATATGCCATATCGGGATAAAAAACATTAGCAAATTTGATCAAAGCCAACCCCATAGGTGGCTTGATGTCAGCTGGAATGGAATTATAAATAGTATTGAATCTAACACAGTAATCCTGGACACTTTCACCAACATTTCTCTTTATATTATCATACTCGGAAAGGATTTTAAGTGGGTTTTTCTTTACCTCCCAGTGATCCAGAAATTGCCTTTGAAGGGCTTCCAATGAATTGATTGTTCCAGCCGGCAATTCTATGAACCACTTTTGGACTTCACCTCCAAAAGTTTGCACAAATAATCTCATTGTTACATTCTCTGCATCAATCTCATGGAGACAAAGAAATCACTCATCTGATCAACATGCTGCTGCACTGTAACACCTTGAGAAGCATCAAACAATGAGATCTTACTTTGATAATCAGCGGGCATGTTATCCAAGTTCTCTAGCAAAATAAGAGGTGCATATCTAGTAGCCATTTCTCAAGGTGGATTTACAACTGGCCTTGGGGATGTAGGAGGAGTTGGAATGACCGGCGTATGAAATGTTGAAGGCGATGAAGAATTCTTGATGTTTGAGGTGTAGAAGGAGTGGATGGAGGTAAAACCATTGTATATTTCTAATCAGAGATGGTGGGTTGCACGGGAATGGTGGGAATAAAAGGAGTTTCAGTAGGAATTTCTGAATTAGATAAAATAGTAGATGAAATAAGAGTAGCATATGCAGATTCTAAGAACTCCAGAATATTGGTAGCCACAATTGAAGTTTGAAGATTCAGAATATAAGCGTCAATTGATAGATTTGCTATTTCAGTTTCAATATCCTTGACAAACTCGAGATTGAGAGCGGTAGCACCAACTGCACCTTTGGACTTAGTCTCAAACAAATATAGCTCAAAATTTTCATCAAATGGAAGATCTTCAAGATATTCAAAAACAACTGGGCATGAAGGAGATCTAAACACAGGGATCACAAAACTTTCTTAGCGGAGAATTCTTGGAATGATATTTGGGTTTTCATACATGGGAGGGGGATCAGGATCAGGACTTGCTCTGGTGTATCGTCTGGAAGACAGTGTGTTGATATATTCCCAAAAATCAAATTAACATTATAATAGTGTCAGCCTACTAAATTCTAAAGTCATCATCCAAAAGTATATAATTATTTGATGTATTGGGGCAATTGGCAAGTCAGATGTTAAGTTTATAACACTAGACTGGAGATTGACTGAAGCAACTTTTATCTTATGCACTCACAAAGCAATGTGCAGTTTGAAGGCTTCCTGGCATAAATTCAGGCTCTATTTGTAGTTTATAGAGAAAAGAAAATTAACAAACAAATAATCTTTTCTTCCCCAGCAGAGTTGCCACTATATTAGGGCCTAAATCTACCTCAGGTTGAGAAAGGTAGGATCTAGGGTAACATCAAACCACGCTTAACCTAGTACCTAGCGCTACCAGGTCGGGAGAGGGCTCTCTCTTTGTCAATCTTCGGAAAATATAGAAAATGAGGCTTGAGATGACTGATGTAAAAACTAATTTTAGGCTAGGTATATGCTCAGAAGACTTTGATTGAGTTTTATGTTGATTTGTTGGATCAAAAGTGAAAGGCAGTTTTGGGTCTGGGGAATGAACTCAGTCTTGTAGAGACTTCTATGGGGCGAAGTAGGCAAATTCTTTAGTACTTTGAAATAACTGAAATGGTGAGTCTTAAGACTGGTGAGGAGTTGGAAAGGGCATGGAAGTATCATGGATCCTCTTCAAATAGTAGAAAACATGAAAAGCCAAACAAACCCTAAGGTAGAGCATTGCAACATCAATGATTTCCAACTTTATACTTAATTCATTTAGTTAATATGAAAAGAAATAATGGCACACATAATGATCCAGGTGGATATTGGTGGCCACCTGCCAAGTCCACCTGGACCCCCACCATTGTCTTTCTCAGCAATTTCAGTTTCCTTAATTGTAGCACAACTTACTATTTTTAGCAGTTTTTCGGGTCCTGAAATTCCAGAGCCGTTTTGAGGCCCTAAACGACGTTTTTTGGGGAATACGAGGGCAACATGGGCTAATGTTGCCCGTTCCAACAATGATAGTGCTTGAATAGATCTTTCTAATGAGCTATTGTACGCGTCAAACGGAGATC